>WNHD01012192.1:0-15152 GCA_011057455.1 Ganaspis sp. Gsp50 | reverse complement strand
ACCTATGCTACCTATGCTACTATTAAGACACCTTCAGCTATGGTTAGAACTTGATCACTTTCAAAGTGATAAAAAAAGTTTGAAAAAAGTAATTCTATTTATAATAAAGATGTTGTCACTATTGACACCAAATATGTCTTAATTTAAGACGTTTTTGCTCAAAATAAGACACCATGTTTTTGTAGTGTAGATAGATTGATAGATAAATAGGTGGATATACTTCCGGTGGTATTTTTTAATGCACCTCGATGCGAGTTTCAAAGCAAGTTTGACAATGGTAGGAGCAGGAAAATAATAATTGATGGCGGCCGTTAAAATTAGGCGGCAAAATCAATCAATATTTTATGATCTCTAATAATCGGCTTGTTCAACGGCACTGTGACATTTTAACTACTGCATTGTTTTATAGTGCTTTTCTCTGCCGTTAATCATTGCACCGACTTACTACAAAGTAGTCTTTAAGAAACGCCAACAATAAATTCGAAGCTCGTGCTTGAATGTCTCAATCTTGATATCTTGCGACTTCGACAAAGTCGTCAATCATTTTCCAAAATCATAAACCGCCCTCTGGAGAATATTCCACACAATAGTTTTCAAAAACTACAAAATTTCAAAATCTACAAAATCTACAGAATCTACAAAATCTACAGAATCTACAAAATCTACAAAATCTACAAAAACTGCAAAATCTACAAAATCTACAAAAACTGCAAAATCTACAAAATCTACAAAATCTACAAAAACTACAAAATCTACAAAATCTACAAAATCTACAAAATCTATAGAAAATCTATGAAATTTACAAAATTTACAAAATCTATAGAAAATCTACGAAATTTACAAAATTTACAAAATTGCTTCTCTTTTAAAACTTTGCGGAACCATTGTTACTTCGTGTACAATGCACAGGAAACTAAAAGGCAAAAATTCGGAAAAGTAAAACTAACGAAAAGTGTTTGTTGCATACGCGCATTTAGTTGTGAAGATAAAATCATTTAAGGACACAAATTCACTATGAAGATAAAGACGAGCATAAATATGATTTTTCGAATTATCCCGAGGGATAGAAAGTTTATGATGGGACCGAACCTTCTAATATGCAATTATTTTTCCATTTTCTGGATTCAGTGGCGTCTCATGGGGGGCTCAGGGTTCTGCAGGCGTCGTGATAATTGTAATGAACGCTTTGAGATTTCGCTAGCCCATCTGCGACCTACGTGGGCGGTAGAAGGGAGAGAAGAAATGGCTCCCTTCGAAAGCGAAAGCTTTTCGCAAGCAGAAACGCAAAAGCTCTTAAGTACCGAACTTGTACGAATTGATTTAAGTGCTGAATGGTAAATCAACCAAATAGGGAACCCTACCTCCAGTTCTAGAATTTACGAGTATTCTGCGTCCCATCCACTCTTAATTTCGCCGTCTTCAAAATCCTTGTCTTCCTGATGAATAATCGTACACAGGACTTTTCAATCGACATTCGATACTCTCATTTACATGAGATCGATTTCAGGACCAAGGAGGAATTTGATACCGAAAGGTTTTAATTTCAGATCGAATTGTCTTCATTTCAGACCAAACTGCCTTAATTTTGGATAGGATTGTTTTGATTGTAGACCAAATTGTCTTGATTTCAGTCCAAATTGTCTTGATTTCAGTCCAAATTGACTTGATTCCAGGCCTAGTTGTCTTGATTTCAAACCGAAACTGATTCATTTCAAACCAAATTGTCTTGAATTCAGAAGTATTGTCTTGATTTTAGACCAAATTGTATTAATTCCAAACCGAGCCAGATTCATTTCAAACCAAATTGTCTTGAATTCAGAAGTATTGTCTTGATTTTAGACCAAATTGTATTAATTTCAGACCAAACTGTCTTGATTTCAGACTAAACTGTCTTGAATTCTGAATTGAAATTGAATCTGAAATTCTGTTTGAATTTCAGGCCAAGTCGTCTTGTTTGCAAATCAAATTAACATGATTTCAGATTGAATTGTCTTGATTTAAGACGAAATTGTCTTGATTACATACCAAATTGTGTTAATTACAGACCAAGTCGTCTTAATTTAAAACCAAGCAGTTTAAACTTTAGTCGTACAAAATCGACATAATTTCAAATGAAGTCGTCTCAATTTCAGACCAAGGCGTTTTAATTTTAGACCAAATTAGTTCAAGTCCAAGTCGTCTCGATTTCAAACCAAACCGTCTAGATTTCAAACCCCATCGGCCTAATTTCAAATAAAATCTTAATTTCAGACCAACTCGGCGTAATTCAAGAACAAACTGTCTTAATTTCAGACCATGCCGTATTGCTTCCTATAGTCAAATTGTCTTGATTTCAGACCAAATTGTCTTAATTACAAACCAAATTTTCTTAATTTCAGATCGAATCGAATAAATTTTAAATTAGTCTCAATTTCTGAACATGTCGTTTTGATTTTAGACCTAATTGGCTCAATTTCAATCCAAGTCGTCTCAATTTCAATCCAAGTCGTCTCAATTTCAAACCAAGCCGTCTGGATTTCAAACCCCATCGGCCTAATTTCAAATAAAATCTTCTTAATTTCAAACCAACTCGGCGTAATTCCAGAACAAATTGGGTTAATTGGAGACCAAATTACCTGGATTTAAGACAGAATTGTCTTGAATGGATACTACATTATCTAAATTTCAGACCCTGCTGTATTAATTCCAATTCAATTTGTCTTGATTTCAGACCAAATTGTCTTAATTACACACCAAATGTTCTTAATTTCAGACCGAATCGAATAAATTTTAAATTAGTCTCAATTTCTGAACATGTCGGCTCAATTTCAGATCAAGTCGTCTTGATTTTAGACTAAATCGTCTCAATTTCAGACCGGGACGTATTAATTCCAATTGTCTCGATTTTAGACCAAATTGTCTTGATTTCAATCGCACAAAATTGATAAACAATTAAAAAAAAGGTAACATAAAAGAAGGTACATAAAGCATAACATTCCCTTTGCATCACTATCCAGTTCTCGAAAATTAATTACAATAAAAGTAAATCATCCTTATGGGATAAATTGCGAAACATTTATTCCTGTGAAAAGCAAAAATGGTTTTTGGGGTCGTATTACGAAGGTAAATCCGGACCCCCTTGAACCTTGACCCGGTCTCACTGGTTTCCAAACCGATTCGAAGAATGTCCTCGAGACAAATCGACTTTCGGAAGTGTACCAGAACTCGACTTTTCAGGGGGTCACGTACAAATGATTTCAGGAGTCACGCACTTCACACAGACGATGATAATCTCTTGTACATTTGAGCATTTTTGTGTACATACATATTGAGACAATCCGCCGCATTTTATTACACGTGTCCGGCTCTGAGAACGACTCACGGGAGCTGGCAATATTCATAAATCAGGAATATCGTTAAACGAAGCGACCAGTTCTCATTTCCTTTTCTCTCTAAAAGAACTTTGTATCTTTTGCCTCAACTTTTTTAGTTACGTCTTTCTCACTCCTTTCTGGATGGATAAAGTTCGCGCGGCCTGCATCGCGGATTCAGAGTCGTTCTTGTAAACTCGTTGAGCAATGACTCTGGATTTTTTTATGTAGATCGTATCAGCAACACATGGAGAGTGTGAGAACGACCAACTAATGACACCGTCTTTAAACATACGCATGCAACCGGATTTCTATTGATACTTAATATCAATGTTTATTTATTAATTCGCGTCCGTTAATTCATGTTTATTTATTTATGTTCAATGAGTCATGTTTATTTATTTATGTTCAATGAGTCATGTTCATTAATTCATGTTTATTGACTCACGTTTATTAATCCATGTACATTAATTCGGGTTTATTGACTTACGTTTATTAATCCACGTACATTAATTCGGGTTTATTGATTTACGTTTATTAATTCACGTTTAATAATTCATTATTATTGGTATATCATTTCGGATTTTCCAGAAGTAAAATTTTTTGACAAATAAAATCTTTCTGACAAGTGTTATTGAATTTTTGAATTGTGTTCGTAACCCATAATAAATCTTGAATCAAAGAAGGAAGTGCAACCTTATTTGAACACGACCTTTGTTTATAATTAGATTTCTGTTTTATTGTGTTTAAAGAAGAAAGGCTTCTTTAAATTTTCCTCTAGTTTAAGGAAACTAAACATTTTACCTTGTAATGACTGTTTTCCTGAGAGTAGACGATAATCGAAATTAGATGATTTTCAGAATGAGACGGTCATGAAAATTAGATGATATTCAGAATCAAAATAATATAAATAATCAAAATAAATGATATAAATAAATGAAATAAATTGATAATCAAAATTAAATGATATTTAGAATGAAACGATAATCAAATTTAGATGATATTCAGAATTAGACGATATTCGAAATTAGATGATACTCGAAATTGTACCATATTCGGAATTAGACCATATTCAGAATTAGACCATATTCTCAATTGGACCACATTCGAAATTTATTTTTACAAAATCGACCTTACATTAAGTTTTTGGTCAATTTCTGTGTGCTTGAAATTATTCTGTAAAATAATTCTGGAATGCAAAAACCAGTAAAGTTCTTTTTTTTTGCTAAAATGCCTTATAAGAATGGACGTCATATTTACTTTCACAATTTATATGTATACTTAACCGACTTATTCCATTCGTGTAAGAATAAGACATTTACGATTCATGAACTCTTTTTCATATTTGACTTGATTATCAAGAATTTTTTTTTATAGACATGCACTTTATTATCGCAAATTTTGTCTTTTAAATACAATCTTCTTGAGATTATCTTATCCATTTGTACATTATTTTCTATTTGTTCAAATTTCTCACAGTACAGTGGAACCTTTCTTATCGAATCTTCATTTTCGTCAAGAAAACTATTATCCTTTGTAGATTTTTATTTAAATGACGATTGTAATTGTCATTTTCAACTAAATGTTAATTAACATTAACTAAATAGTAATGTTTAACCAATGTTAATGTTTAACCAATGTTAATGTTTAACGAATGTTAATGTTTAACGAATGTTAATGTTTAACCAATGTTAACGTTTAACCAATGTTAAACTTGGTACAAAAAACAGAAGGTAAGAAATGATAAACAAATTTTTTTTAAAGTTTTACTGCAATCGAAGGAGGTTCTACTGTAATCGAGGACCAAATGTAAAGATTTTACTGTAATCGAAGACCGAATATAGAGATTCTACTGTAATCAAAGACCGAATATAAGGCTCTTGATTGAAATTGAGACAAAGTGATTGGACAGAGAAACGTGATCGGGAGAAATTAATTTGGTTTTTAGATAATGTTGGGTAAATCAGAGAAATTGGAATTCTACGAGAATGGTTGCTTTAGAAGTGATTGAAATATGTCAAGTTAGTCGGACTTGGTATTGCCCATATACGTCTCAGCAATGCGATATAACTTGGAGAGTAAAAGAAACTGCCCTGGCGACGTTAATTTGTGAACGATTACAAGCACCTGGTGCGTTGAGTGCCGGGACTCGTCCCCTCAAGAAACTGGCAAGAGGTGGGCACAAAGATCATGTCGGCCATTGCACATTCTTTAGGACACCTGAACTTCTGTTCATTTATACCGCTACTGATTTTTCTCAACGTCCCATAAAGAAATGTTCTCCAAAACAATAATTTTGGAGTTTGAGTTCTAGCTTGAGTTTAATGGAACGAGTTTTGATTTTAGTTTTAGTTGATTATAGTTTTGTTTCTATTGTACGCAATCTGTAGATCTAGTTCTAAATTTGTAGTTCTATAGTTTCAGTCCTATAGTTCTAGTTCTAAAGTTCTAGTCCTACAGCACCAATTTTATAGTTCTAGTTATAAAGTTCTGGTTCTGAATTTCTAGTTCTAAAGTTCTAGTGCTAAAGTTCTAGTGCTAAAGTTCTCGTTCTAAATTTCTAGTTCTATAGTTACAGTTCTATTTCTACAGCACCAGTTCTATAGTTCTAGTTATAAAGTTCTAGTTCTAAAGTTCTTTTGCTAAAGTTCTAGTGCTAAAGTTTTAGTTCTATAGTTACAGTTCTATAATTTAAGTTATACCGTACTAGTTCTACAGCATCAGCTCTATAGTTCTAGTTATAAAGTTCCAGTTCTATAGTTGCAGTTCTATAATTTAAGTTATACAATTCTAGCTTTAGTTTTAGTTTCATAGTTTCAAATCTATAGTTCTAGTCATATAGTTCTAGTCATATAGTTCTGTAACTACTATTCCAGTTCTGTAGTTCTAGTTCCAGAATTCTATTTCAATTGTTCCAGTTCTATGGTTCTAACTCTGTAGTTCTAGTTCTATAATTATAGATCTATAGTTACAGTTCTATAGTTTTAGTTATATAAGTTCTAGTTATTTAAGTCTAGAACTTTAATTTCAATTCTATAGTTCTAGTCCTTTCTATTTCTATTGTTTTAGGTCTATAGTTTTAAATCTATATTTCTAATTCTATAGTTCCAGTTCTATAGTTCTAATCTTATCTTTATAATTCTCTAGTTCTAGGTCTATATTTTTAGGTCTATAGTTCTAAGTCTATATATTTAGATCTATATTTTTAGGTCTGTAGTTTTAGATCTATTGTTTTAGTTCTAAAGTTCTACTTCTATATTTATAGGTCTATAGTTTTAGATCTATGGTTTTAGTTCTTAAGTTCCAGATCTATGTTTCTATATCTACAATTCAAGGTCTATAGTTCTAGATCTATACTGTTGTAGTTCTATAGTGTTATAGTTTTACAGTACTCTAGTTTCATAGATATAGTTTCAGTTATTTCTATAAAATATTTCTAGTTTTAAAGTTATTAGTATAAAGCACTGGTTCCTTAGTTATAGTTTTAGTTTCATAATACCTGTTCTAGTTCCACAGTTCTAGTGTTTTTTTATTCTATAGTTCGAACTTTATAATTCTAATTGTTTGGTTCCAGTTCAAGTCCTATATTTCAAATTCTGTAGTACAAGTTTTACATTTCTACGTTCATAGTTCTAGTTATACTTTTATAGTTCTAGTTATACTTTTATAGTTGTAGTTCTACTTTTATAGTTCTAGTTCTAGTTTCATAGTTATAGTTCTATAGTTCTATAGATAGGATTCTGTAGATATTGTTCTGTAGTTATAATCCTTCATTTCTAGTTCTACAGTCTTAATTCTACAGTTCTAATTCTATAGTTCTAGTTCTACAGTTCAGTTCCACAGTTCTAGTTCTACAATTATAGTTCTAAGGTTCCAGTTACAGTTCTAGTTCTATAGTTCTAGTTCTACAGTTCCACAGTTCTAGTTCTACAATTATAGTTCTAAGGTTCCAGTTACAGTTTCAATTCTAGTTCCACTTTCATCTCATTACAAAAAACATTGTTTAAATTGGATTAATTAATCAAAAAGAAAATAGTTGTTAACGCATAATTGCAGTTATTGCACCTGGTCTCATAATTCATCTACATTACCTTACTTTTTATTTATTTCCCAATCATAAAAAAAACTCTAATTTATTCTGCATTCAACCAAATGAAAACAATTTTCCTTATTAAAAAAACATTATCCTCTACATTTTTATTATTAAAATGTTCCCCTAATTCATCAAAATTAAAAATGTTTTCATCAATTAAAAGCTCTATAGAATTAACAAACTGCATTTCCCGTTTAAAATGTGACTCTTTACTGAAAAATCTTTCCCGGTAATCAGGAGTAATGACCGGGTTGATTAAACGACTTTTTCTATCATACAGTGTAAATAGAGACACGCGTGCTTTTTACACGACTTTTCCGTCTCTAATTATTTATCTGTTATCTCTTTGAATACTGCCGATGCAAAACTCGCAAACTCGTCTCTCACATACGTATGCCTGGTGCATTTAATCGGTGAATACCGAAAGGGTATATGAACGCGAGGTCATCGTCGGCTAAATAATGAATGTGTATAAATTTACATTCGTGGTGTAAACGAGTGGGTTGACTCTCCGTCAGAGTTACATAGTCCAGTGGGGGAATCAAGGGGGTAGGCCGAGTATTAACGAGCTTAAACGAACGGAAACTAAGTGTCTCGGCGGAGTAAAATTAATTAATCGCAATCGTCGTCAAGCCTCGCTTTGCGCCCGATAGCTCTCCATTTGCTAAAAATTTTGCTTATTCACAATTATCTTCGAAATATTCCAAAAACTCTCGTTCTCCATAAGCCTTGCTCTTCGCCCTCTTCTGGTAATCTGAAACATATCAATAAACAACCCTTCTTGAATCCACAGTGTTGACATATTTTTCATTAACATATTTTGTTATTAATAATTTTTTATAAACGTATTTTTTATTAGCATTGATTTTATGAACATATTTTTTATTGGCACTTTTTTATTAACACATTTTTTATTAACATATTTTTTATTAACATATTTTCTATTAACTTTTTATTAACATATTTTTTATTAACTTTTTATTAACTTTTTATTAACTTATTAACTTATTGTCACTTTAGTTTGCAACTATTTAAATTCGCAATTGTTTTTCACTAACCTTTCAACTAATAGGTTCAAACTAATTCCAATTGAACCAACAAGAATAATTAAAATAGTCATTCAAATAGTCATTCAAATAGTCATTCAAATACTCATTCAAATACTCATTCAAATACTCATTCAAATACTCATTCAAATACTCATTCAAATAATTGAATTTCAAGAAATAGTTTTCAAATGATGAAATTTAGCTTTCAAGTAAAATTAAATTAAATTCCAACTTATCAATTTAGCATAATTTTGGAAAATTAGCATTGACGATTGAAGCATGTGAAGTTTAAACACACATTTGATGAAGTTGATTGAACTCTAAATGCATGTATTTTAATTACTCAGACCTACAATTAGTACTTTCCTCAAGATCCACAATAAGCTTCAAATAAACTAATCTTTACGGCAGCAGTAAATTCCTGCAAGTTTATATTAAAATCAACAATCGTGACGCTTGCGTTCTCACAATAAAAAAAATATCTCTTCCTTTTTTCATGTATCATACTTTTTTCTGTATGTAAGTTTTTCTTTAAAAAAGTGTTTTGTTCCACAAAAGTTTTCTTTGAAAAAAAGTGCGTTGTTCCATAAAAGTTTTTTCAAAGTGTTTTGTTTCATGAAAGTTTTTTTTAAAACAAGTGTTTAGTTTCATAAAAGTCTTGTTTCTACAAAAGTATAGTTGTTTGCACTATAAAAGTTGTCTTCAATTACAGGTTGACTTTTGTGCGATGAGATTTTATTATAGCAGAGAGCAAAAACGTGATTAAGTAATTTCTTGGAGGATTATAAGCAGCTAAATTTTGAATTTAGCGAATCGATTGGGGCATAAATTTGCGAGTCCCATTTGATACCCAGCGGGAAATTCGCGATTGAAAGCCATCAAAGAGTTGTAGTTTGAAAGGAATTTCAAGGTTATTCAGGCAATCGAACATTTTTCCCAACTTCTCGCGATTGGACAGATCGAATTATTAGCGACGGGGTGTCTGAGTTCCGAGTGTCTTTATGGTACAAACAGGTTTCCCGAAGCACGTATTAATGGAATACGTAGACTCTTCTCTCGTGAAAGGCACTTCTCGTGCGCAGGTAATTTAAAGTTTATAGTGCATCCAATACGCCAAGGGAAAAGAACATGTTCCAATCGAGGAAGTAATTTTGCAAAAAAAGAATCGGTTCTGTCGTAAGTCTGTCGAAACTCACAAATTGCACAAAATCATAAATATCCTATTCAATTTCACCGACCGTAATGATTTAAAGTGTTTAGAAACGTGAACAAGTCGAATTTATGCTGAAAACTTTACAAGAATATATGCTCTTTGCAAAGGGTATCATTTTTTTAAATCATAATTAATAAAGAACCAATGATTCCCGAATCAAAAAAGAATACCAAAACGATAATTAATCGAAACTTTTTTTAATGATTTATTTTATTTTATTTAATGATTTTATTTGTTTTTAATGTTGATTTTCCTTCTAATGTATTAATTAAACAAATCCCATCCAAGAATTAATCAATGTCGAAAAGTTTATACATTTCTAAAAAAGCGTGAGATTAAATCAGAGTGATAAATTGTAGTTGTAAAATGGCGTTTCATCACCTTGAGACATTTTGAAGATGATATTTAACACCTGTTTCTCGATCCCAGGAAAGCGATAATTGGATAAGAAGTGGTTAGTCGAAACGATTTTGTCGCCGTAGAAAGAAGGACAAAATGACTTTTGGGTCGTCGTGATATTTTCAGGTGTTTCTGACTCGAGTAATGAAATTAGTGAAAAGGATTGGGCCTACTCCCGCTCGTGCCGTGGGAAGTTGTTCACAGGTCATCTTGAACCCACATATATATGAAGTTTGTCGACTTTTGCGGACACAGTCTCTATATCGCTCGCTTCTGTGCTTCGAAGAACCTCGTAAAAGTCTTTTACTGGTACACGATAATCGTTGAGATTAGGTAAACGAGAAGTCCGGCCGTTGCCAGTTAAAAATAATGACACCACTGAACGAAATCTTCCAACGTGATCCAAATGTCGGTAGACGCTCCTTGGAATAGGATGCGATCAGAGATCGCGGAATTCTTCAAAAAGTGTATTACTCAGAAATCCTTCAAGTCCAAAGAATAGCCAACAAATATTTTATTCACCACTCGCCATTTTTTGCTTCAAAAAAAAGATGCAAAAAACACGGCTGGTTTTATAAAATGTGCCAAAATTTTTAGAACAATAGTAAAATTTCATTTTATATACCCTAGAGTGCTAAAAATACTTTTTACGCACCCTAGTGCGATAAAAGAACTGTTTTTAAACCCTAGGGCAATAAAAGCTAATTTTTAAGCACCCTAGTGCGCGAAAAGAACTGCTTTTGTAGCCTAGGGCGCTAAAAACTACTTTTTACGCACCCTAGTGCGATAAAAGAACTGCTTTTGAACTCTAGGGCAATAAAAACTACTTTTTACGCACCCTATTGCGCGAAAAAAACTGCTTTTGTAGCCTAGGGCTACTATTTTTGTACCCTATAGGGTGCTAAAAACTACTTTTTACGCACCCTAGTGTGTTAAATGAACTATTTTTGTACCCTAGGGAGCTAAAAACTACTTTTTACGCGCCCATGTGCAATATAAAGTACTTTTTACGCATCCTAGGGCGCAAAAAAGTACTGTTTACGTTTCGTAGTGCGTTAAAAGCACTTTTTACGCATCCTAAGGCAATAAAAAGTACTTTTTACGCGCCCTAGTGCAATAAAAGGTACTTTTTGCACACCCTAGCAAGTCGAATTGCAAACGCACAGTAGTACGAAAATTTGTATTAATGTAAAATAGCACTAATGTAAAATTGTATTAGGAATTACATAGATTCGAGAATTGTAAAGATTTTCTTCTGATTGGTGTTGAGAATAAGTTGCCTTCCTGTAAATAATTCCAGCGAATTGCTAAGTAATTGTCAGTAATTTTGTTCCCTGTTTTCAGCCTGGTTATTTTGCGTATTGAATGTTCACTTTCTAAGTTTTTATCCGGTACTAAAATTCGAAATATATATATTGTCTCGTGGAACAAAAAGTAGTTACACCTAATTCTTTCGCAATAAAAATTGAGTTATGCAAAGAACAGAAGTGAAACTGCTACTGCTTCCAAGGCAGAAATTATAGAAGAGTAATAAATGCCGAAATTATGAAATACAAAAGTGTATTTTCACCTTTGTGTATAATTCTCCATATTTTCTCATCAAATCAAGTCAACGTTTCATCATACAGAAATATCCTTTAGTTTTTCAATTCCATATATTTTCAACATACAAGGCATCGAATTTTCTTTTCATTTCCGCAGACAATTTCCCACAATTCTGCCATTTATGTGTACGCAGTTCTCGCAGCTCGTCATATTACCATAAGTTCGAAATTACGAGCAATATAGTAATTCTTTTAACAATTCGTCGTTTGCGAACCAGATACCATTACGTAACTATTATTGTACCATACGTTTGCAAAGACCAAGCGGGCATTTTAAATTAATGGTGAACTGGATTCCTTGATTGCGGAAAATTACGATTGTGTTGTGATTGCGTTACAATTGGGATGCAAATGTGTTACAATTGTGATACGATTTAATTATGATTTTGTTACGATTGTGTTACAATTGTGTTACAATTTTAAAATGATTGCGTCACAATTGTGATACAAATGCGTTCAGATTGTGATAAGATTGTGATACAAATATGTGATACAAATGCGTTCAGATTGTGATAAGATTGCGTTACAATTGCGATATGATTGCGTAACAATTGTAATACGAATGCGTAACAGTTACAACATAATTGCGTAACAATTACAAAATAATCGCGTAACAGTTACAAAATAATCGCGTAACAATTACAAAATAATCGCGTAACAATTGTATGTCAATTGTGTCACAAAAAAATGTGATTGCGTTACACTTATGTTACGAATGCGTTACAATTGTGTTGCGAATTCTTTACATGCAGCTAGACAGAAAATTAAAAACAAAGATAAAGTGGAAGAAAGAAAACTTAAAATGCAAAAAAAATGAAATTTAAAAAAGGTAAGCAGAACTGGAAGCCCTGGAAATGCCGTTTCTGACCCACGGTGGTTTCGAGCTCATCGTATTATTGTTTAGCTTCAATTAAACTTCCATTTTACGTAATGCCGCCACTGTCATTTACGTATCGCGTTTCTCAGACCGCGCGGGTGAGCATTTAGATAGTTCCGTGTTCGAAGAATGATTCGTGCGGTTTGGACGAATATTGAAGTGAAATTGAACCTCATGATCGCTCGAAGATAAAACATTAAAAGTTGCATTTCTGAACCTTTCCACGGAAGGAGAAACAGTCAAGAAAAAAGGGCTGTTGATCAATTTTTATCCTTTCAACAATTTACAATAAAAGAATCGAAAAGAAGAAAGTATTATCTGGAAACTATGAATCGTTAATTAACTATTAAATTATTATTAATTACTATTAATGACTATTGATTACTATTAATGACTATTAATTACTATTAATGACTATTAATTACTATTAATGAATACTAATGACTATTAATGACTATTAATGACTATTAACTATAAATACACAAAAATAGATTATTTGAAAGACACAAAAATAGATTATTTGAAAGATACGAAAATATTTTTCAGCCGAGAGATACATTAACTCTCTTAAGTGCGCATTTATTTAATTTTTATGAAGAAACATTCGTGGATACGATGCAAATGAGAAAGGTAATAAAATACACAAGGTTCAAATTAAAATATAATTTGACGTAAAACTTTTATGCGACACTGAATTACAGTTTTCTAAATGTACAATGTCGTAATAATTATTTCTATATCGTCAAAAAAGTAACAATCTCAATTTAATGACTGCATTTATGAATAATAAAATGAGGATAGTTTCTTTTTTTTTCATATAGGTATAAAATCGTGGCACTTAATTATCGAGCGCACTTGACGAGATAAAACAGGTTAGAATTAATCTCAAGAGCTCTTGGTCTTGATTACTCTGTTGTTTAACGAGTAACAATCCGATACGATCCAAACGATCATGCGGATCGTTTACGCAGAGGCCTCTTTTTGCTTTTCCACGTTCATTGATGTGCTCAGTGTCAGATAATTGGCAGAGGAACAAAAAGAGACCGAGTTTCAGGAGAGGATAAAACAATAATAAATACCAAACTATTTCTAAAAGAACGTTGATTTTGCTTCTATTTTCGTTAATTTTTCTTTTTTTCGGTAATTTTCGTTATCGTATTCGCAAAGATATTTACGAATATTTAAATATTTTTAAATACTTGTCGTGTTTGGGATCAAGACAAGCAAGCTTGTTTTTTGATATTTGTCTCTTAATTACTGATTCACTTTGGAGTTGCAAATTTTCGTAAAGAAAGTCGATGTGTTTGAGAAATCTTTGAAAATTGAATGAGATTTGCGGATGAGAATATGTTGACCCAAGTCTAGACGAGAATGGGTGTGGTGCGATAATGAATATCAATTGTAATTGCTGACGACGCCTGTCTCTTCCCGGAGAACTGGGGAAAAATATACATTTGCTTAATCAGTTAAAGGACCAACGAAAAAAAGAAATGGAGAAGAAGACAAAGCGGTATATAAGATATCCCATTAATTAAGGCGCTCCAGATGTTTGGAATTACTTTGTCTCTACTCGTTCCTTGCTCAAGCTTCATTTCACACCAAAGACCACGAAGGATTCTAGAAAAATTCACGAATTTTTTAAGTCTCAGGATCATGTTCGATACATTTTTGCTGAAATGCTGTATAATTCGGAAAGAAATCTTATTTTATAATGAAAGGATAGGGATAATGAAAGGATAAGGATAATGAAAGAATGAGGATAAGGAGTCTACTTAAGAAAGCAACTTATACAATTTGTTAAAATTTAAGCGTATATTGTACAAAATAATTGAAGTTGAATGTTATGATTGTTTGATGAATAAATTGTTTGGTTTTCTTTGTTGTGTTAAATGTGGAGAGAGAATGCATACAATGGCAGAAATGACCTGCGGCCAAGGATGCATTTTATAGGTCCAGCCTTTTATAGTCAGTGGACGGCTGGCTGCGAGGCTTTAAAAAGACTAGCAGCGAATGAGGAATCCTGTGCAATTAAAAGCTTATTGCTTGCATATCTCCGAATCGATCCGCCACTAAAGTGTGTATTGGCCCTCACTGGCAATAAACTCTCATCGCCTAGATAGCCAGCGGACTGACCACCGACCGCGAACCAAGCATTTTGTTTCTTCCGAAAGCTGCAAACTTTTTCATTTTCGCAAAAATACCATAATTCATTAGCGCTCATTTACTATCATTTAATTTCACAATATGGCATATCTTCAATCTTCAATATGCATATCTTCGCAACATAGTGTGTATCTTTGTTCACCTCATCTTTTCTTGTTCCTTTTTGTTTACTTTTCCTATGAAAAGAGGAGCTGACAAAAAAAGAACGGGAGGAACAATAAGAGAACAATAAAGGAACAATAAAAGAACAATAAAACAACAAGAAAAGAACAAGAAAAGAACAAGAAAAGAATAACAACAAGAACGGAACAAAACAAGAACAAAACAATAACAAGAACAAAACAATAACAAGAACAAAACAATAACAAGAACAAAACAATAACAAGAACAAAACAATAACAAGA
>WNHD01012185.1:0-11375 GCA_011057455.1 Ganaspis sp. Gsp50 | reverse complement strand
CACACATACATCTGGACATTTGCTTAAAACTTCGTATTTATGCTTTTTGGATGAAAATGAGTTGATTTAGACTATTTTTGGAAAATCGAAAATCGGCACAATTACTAGGCTTCCCTATGAGGAAGCAAAAATTATTAGAAACTTCGGAAAAATCCCGTTTGCCCCTCTCTTTAAACGAATCAGCGATACTTCACTGATTACCAGTGATCAGCGAAGTTTTGCTGATTCGTTTTAAGAGACTATTGAAAACCCAGATAAGATTTTTACATGGAATTTCATCTGGATGTCCGCGTTTATATCTTGAACAATCCGAACGGAATCCAGGCGGATTTCCGTGTGGAACTTTTTTTTATTTTTTAACTTTCAGGCATATTCTGAAGTAGACATCTTTGAATTATGGTCATTTTAATTCACAATTTTCCGCATTTTTAAGAGGCTACGTTTAAATATTTGAAGTTTATTTATTGAGAATGTTAACAAATATATGCAAAAATTTGGACAGAAATCTGGATGTATTACGCGCGGATTGTCCAAGATATAAATGCGGATATCCACTCGAAAAATCCGTGTAGAAATTCAGGCGGATTTTTTCAATTCTGATATTCGTCGGTTTGGAAGAAAACCATGCCGTTTCAAGTGACAATTATAAAACATGCCATTTCAGAAAACAACGTTTTTTGTTTGTATTTAAAGTTAACAATACTACCTAAAATTGAATAAAATTACAAATTTTAAAAACAATTCTGATTACTCATCTAAATATTAACAAGAAACTTAAAAAACCGTAATCTTATTGTACTTTTCTAAATAGTATTATTAACTTTAAATAAAAATAAAAACAAAAAACTTTAATTCCCGAAATAGCATGTTCTATAATTGTTACACGAAACGGTATGTTTTATAACATTCATCTGAAATGGCATGGTTTCCTGCCAAATCGACGTATTACAAACTGGAAATTAAAATATCAATTACTTCGACAAGTAAATATTTACTATTTCAATTAATAAATATTTCACTTTCCAATTAGTAATTTTATACTAAAAATTAGTATTTTTCCACTGAAAACTAGTAGCTTTTTCACTATTCAATAGCAACTTATTTTTCTGTAATTCATTAATGGAAAATCACAAATTCAGATTAGAGAGTTAGTTAATAACATTAAAACAAACTATGAACTTCAAGAAGGTAATTTTTCGATGGTTGATAATAATTAAGAACCCTTCTCACGTTATCTTTTAAAATCACAGTTTTATTTTGTATGTTCCTGAAGTTCTAAACGTCTATTGGAACGAATTGTTTAGTTTCCTTTTTGATTTGCAAGAATTGATAAAGAAAAAATGAAAAACGGGAAAAAGGTTCTTAAATAATGATATTGTGAAATTTAGTATTTGTTATATAATTGATTATATTTTAGATTTTTTAAAAATTTTAAATTTTCTTTTTTTTTCTTTATCATTCCTTATACACATTTTTAACATTAAATTAATTATTTAGATCCTTATTCAAAATAAGTTATCTTTATTAATTTGCCATTAATTGTTTACAATTTTAAACTTTGATAGTTCGAAATAAATCGCAAAACCGTATGTTTCTTTATTCAATACATATGAATTTTTAATCATTGCTTTTTACAAGAACATATTATTCCGATATATGTATCTTCTATACTCTAAATTTCTTAAAGTGAGATTTTATTCCACTAAGAGTGAAAAGTAAATGATAAATAATTTCTTAAAGCACAAAATGAGCATAAAATTCTGGAGAACCGTTATTTTTAAAAAATACAATTTGTTTATTCTGTGGTGACGTGGTTACGTCAGTTTAATTAAAAGTTTATCTTTATTTATTTAGATAAATAAGTGGTACAAAATGTTTATGATTGGTTTCTCTTAGGGGCCGTTCATAAACTACGTAGCTCATTTTTTGGAAATGTTGCCCCCCCCCTCCACCATGTAGCACACTGTTCCATACATTAGCGCCATTTTTTCCTTTTACCGTAGTCAATAGCTTGACCCCTCCCCTCTGCCCCCTGACGAACTACGTGGTTTGTGAATAACCCCTTAGAGCACTAAATTTTGGCATATTGATACATACAATTGTTGTAACAGGATCATTCAAGGATATAAAAGTAATTTGCAGCTGTAAATGGTTATAAATACAAAGTCTCAAGCTGTCTAGAAGCGTTAGATTTAAATTTCAAGATTTTTTTCGTCCTTGACTGTCAATATCCAAAAGCATTTGAAAAAAGTTGTCAATTAATGCAAAATATTCAACTGCCACAAGATTCGTTAATTAAAGAGACAAAAGAATTGCTAGGATTAATTTGTCAAAAACTAATCGAAAATTTTTTGTCACCAGAACATTCATTCTAGAAAGCACATTATATACTTTACGCAGGCGCCGTCGCGCCTTTTCAAATTGTACCTAGATACAATAATTTATAGTACTACTGTTTTATATTGTTTTGCTTTTTATATTGTGTAATTGACTTTGCTTTTAAAAATATAGTTATTACAAATTTACTTGTGAAATTCAAATTGCATGTGCTATTATATTTGGCATAATTTAACAATAAATGACATTAAGAGCATGTGGCTCATATTGGTATAACTCATATTCAAAATGTATCCCCGATCTTACTCCTAGATTAATAAATATATCATTTTGAAATTTGGTAGCCATTCATGAAGTACTATCAGGATAGTCTGTCTGGTCCGAGTTTGTTGATACTTATGTCTAAAAACAATTATATAAAATTAGCCATGCGTAGTGCACAATTTTATAAACTTGTTTTTAAACAAACATATGAACAAACTCAGGCCAGACAGACCATGATGATATTTTATGTATGTCTACCAAATCTCATAGCGATATTATCATTATTCTACGAGTAAAACCGGCGAAAAATGTTACATAATACGTCACCTTTATAAATAAAATTTTTTACAAGCTCTAAATAATTTAAATTTTGTTTATAATTGTTTTCCAAAACATAATATTCAAAATAAATTTCAATTTCAAGTCATTTTTAAAAAGAAGAATTTCCTGATAGTAAAAATATTAATAACATTTCAGTATACTATTCTTTGATTCAGCTGGGATCATTTACTCGGATCAAAAGTCTCTCAGTGCAGAGTAAAAGTAATATTGAAATTTGTTATACCCCACACAGTGATGTAAAAAAACTTTTTCGGAAGAACAAGAAACTTTGTTGGCTGAATAATTAACAAATTGTAGCAACATAGTACTGTTTCTGTCCGAAAACTAGCTCTCCAGTTTGCTGATTGTGAGAGAAATAAGCTTTCTATGCCGCTTACGTGGACAGAGCGTCAAGCAGCAGGACATAAGTGGCTTGAAAAATGTCTTCAACGGCAATATTAAAGTATTAGGAAACCTGAGGCTTAGGAATGTTAATTTCTTAATTAAAATAAATTCAACTCCTGTGCTATTTAAAATATTTTGTTTCTAAGATTAAAACATTTTAATTCATTATAATTAAATGGACTGCTTAAAAAAATTTTAAATTAGAAAAAATTTGTAATAATAAGCAATACTTTTAAAGATGTACCTATTTATATTTTTATATAAATTATAAAATTACAATGCAATTAAAAACAGGTATGTTAAATTTATTAAAAACTTTAATAACATCGAAGTGACAAAAGAAAATATAATCATCCAAACTAACATTTTGATTTCCCCAGTCTTGTCATAACGTTATCTAATATTGCATTATCCTTTAATTACGGTCCTGAATGCATCAACGTTTTTCAACTGTAGAACCGTCTGTGCTACGGGTGGGGATATTTTTTGAACGGCACACAGTAGTTTAAATCAAGAATTTATTGTTCAAAATCATCCAGAGCAGACAATTTTTAAACAATTCAAACGTATTTTCTTAAAAAATACTTAGAATAAAATTTGTAAGATGATAGCTAAGCCTGCTTTTAATTCATTTAGTCATTCAATTATTATTTAATCAAGTGAAAAAAATATGCTATTGTTTAATCTTTTCGTGCTCCAGGTAAACTGAGCGACCGTATTTTTTCGAAACTTGTTACGCGGGGTGTTTTGGGGTAGCTGACTACGAATTTGAAATCAGATTTTATATTCCAAATGTCTGATCCAGTATGGAGCACAAAATTTTAAAAATGAATATATTATCTTGAAAATTGATACTCACGGGTTTTAAGCGTCGCTGAATACGAATCTGAAGCCAGATTTTTAAAATTCAAAATGGCGGATCCAATATGGTGGACGAAATTTCAGAAAGTATTTAGAATTTCTGGAAACTTAGTACTGTATGGTTTCTGGAGTTGCTGATTACGATTCTGAAGTTAGATTTTAAAAATTCATAATGGCGAACGAATATTCAAAAAGTGTTCGAAATTTCTTTAAACCTAGTACGATTGACAGTCGTTAGGATTAACAATTTGCTGCTAAAAATTCCTTATTGCAGTCAGTTTTTGATACTGAGTCTTTAAGAAGCTTTAAACCTCATTTTAATATTTACCATATACATCACATATTGTTATAAGCAAGTTACAGCAGTAATAATATACAATAAATAGAACTTTTATTTTTTTATTTTTATTTATTTTTTAAGTAAAGTCGCATCGATTGCAAGGGCATTAGGGACTGGTACATATTATGGATTTTAAGTAAAGTAGACAATCGATGATATAATCTTGTAGTGTTTATTTACTGTTTATAACAATTCTTGGAGATTGATGTTTCTAAGCATTTAAGAACGTTTGTAAACACATGGCGATAGTTTAACATGTTCTGGATGTTGGTTCCAATACCGTGGTGAATTCGTTTCTTGCTGTATTAAAGACATTTCAGAAGAATGTTTTGTCGATAGGATATTTACACATTTATCAGAAGTTGGTTGGTCGTTTTTCTTGTGTCTAATTGGTGTAGCCAATGCGGAGTCTTGTTAATATAACCTCAGGGTTCATTTGATATATCTCGAAAATGTCCTTCCTGACCTCATGGAGTTTCGACAGGTTTTCTGATTTTCATTTAATGTTCCAGAGATTCATCATTGATTTTTTGACATGTCTTTGGAAATTTTTGAAGAAGATTGGGGTATTGATATATTCAATGTGCAAATAATATGCAGATTTTGAAAGAACCTCCGCTCTTTTATTCTCTTCTATTCCAACGTGAGCCAGTACCCAGGATATAATTAGCTCTTTTCCTGCATTTGGTGTATCTCCTATAAAATTTCTTGTATTTTTGTCATATGTAATTCGGATTATCAGTGCTTTTAATTGCTTTAATAGCTGAGATGGAATTAGTAAAAATGATAAATTTGTATTTTTCTGAATTCTTAATGTATATTGTTGTTTGTAAAATTGCGAAAAGTTCGTAATTGAAAATGTTGTGTATATCTGGAAGTATGAATTGGAACTCTTCTTCTAAGACTGTAAAGGTACTTCCTACTAACTTCCTGAGTTCCTTGATGATCAGAAGTGGTTGAAAGTTTCATATGGAAAACTGTAATTATTTCTGGGAGCATTACTTGGTAATTCTGTGTTTATTTCTTGCAAATATAACTCCTTTCTGAAGCGGAAAGGGGTAGGAAGTTTTTTTGTTGTTATTATACTTCGATTGAAATTTTGTAGAGAAAACGTCTTCGTAAACAGAATTTGATTTTATGGATGCTAATGCAGCTGTGTATTTGTAAATTGAATGTGTAATAACAATACTGGAATTGCTATAAACAATTAAACCAATGAATAACACTCTATGACAGTGAAAATATACTTTCATGGAGACCTATCACAAGTTGTAGGTCTAGTAAAACTAAGAAAAATGGTATAGGGAAAATCTTTAAAGCACTGTAGTTTTTGTTGAAGTTTGCAATTTCCGGATATCTTGTTTAGGTGTAGATTTAGAAACTTGTGTGATTAGGAATTTGCAGGAATTTTTAAGTGTACAATAGGCCAGAATATGTCAATGGAAATCTATTCCCTGTAGCTTGCATACATATTTGAATTTGTTCAGGAAAATCTAGACGAGATAATTAATTAACAAGGTGAACTGTTCTATTGCGTTCTACACTAACCATAGTCTATAAACAAATATGGCATTTACTTACGTACAATTACTGTTATCTTTATTGTTTCTCACAACTCCGGATGTAAATTACTTTCGTAATATTTTTCAGAGAAAATCTTCTATTCCGAATAATTGCATAAAATCGTCTTCAAATTTGAAAAATTAGAGAAAAATGGAAAAAAATTAGAATTCTTTTAACTGTAGTTTCGTCAGTTTATATTTTAAATAAACGAGCAGTTTAAAAGAACACCAAGCACTTCTTGAAACGTCGACCATAATTATGAATTTTTAATATCTAACTTCAGAATCGCAATCAGTGACCCCATAAATCATCGAGTACCAAGTTTCAGGATAATTCAATAGATTTTTAAAAATTCGTCCGCCATTTTGGATCCACTATTTTGAATCTTTAAAATATAACCTCAGAATCGTAATCAGCGACCCCAAAAACCCACGAGTATCAAGTTTCCAGATAATTTAATATTAATTTTAAAAATTTGTCCTCCATATTCGTAGTCAGGGCTGCAATCGTGCATCTCATCTCGCCGAATCTCACTTTATTTTCAATTAATCTCACTTTATTTTCAATTGTTTTAATTATTAACAAAAATGAAAACAATTGAAAATAAAGTGAGATTCAGTGAGATGAGATTACACGATCGAGGCCCAGCTATCCCAAAACACCCACGGGTAACAAGTTTCGAGAAAATCCGATAGCTCAGTTTGCCTGGATCATGAAAAGATTAAACAATAGCATATTTTTTCACTTAATTGTTTAAATAATAATTAAATGACGAAATAAATTAAAAGACAGGCTTAGTTATTTTCTTTCAAATTTTATTCTGAGAATTTAAAAAAAATACGTTTAAATTTCTCAAAAATTGGCTGCTCTGGTGGATTTTGAACAGTGAATTCTCGATCCAAACCACTGTGCGGCAAAGGGTTAAGTTAAATGTACTGTTTGAGAAAAATTATATTTTCTCAATCAAAAAAAACTTTTGAAGATCTAAAATCGTTTGTAAGTTTTTTCTAAAACTGTTGACTTTTTATGTACGTTTGCTTCTTTAACTACAAACAATCATTATGTAATTGCTATGTGTTTAATTGTATTTATAAAATAAAATAGTATATTTTGAAATTACAATAGTTTATAGAATTCATTAAAGTTTTTATTTAAGCACCATATATCATTGCATTTCATCTTTTAATAAAAACATTTTATTTGTTCTTTTTTCTATAAGAAAGATGTTATGTTTATGGTGTTTTGTGGTAAAAATTGGGGAATTTATAAAAGGAAAATAAAAAATTACAGGTCCGTTAGGTTGGGTTGACCACAATGTTTAAACTTAACTTTATATATGAAAAAATTTTAGTGCTCATTTAGTGATAATTTTGTACCATAGTGCTAAATTTAGTGCTCCTTGATTTATTAGAAAAACTAGCAATAACGCTAACTTAACGTTAAGCTGGTTTGACTATATCAATAAACATATTAATTTTACATCAATCACAAATATGCTCATTTAGTGCTCTCCAATGGCATATACACAATTTTTCTGAAACTAACATTTATCTAAAAAATTCTTTAAAAATGTTGCAAAAAGCAAATATTTATATAACAGTTTTAAGAAATAGAACTCGTTGCCATGAACGGTTCCACCTGAGCAAAAAACCGCAAGCACGCTTTGACACGTTCGAGGTCAAAACCACGTGCAGACTACGATTCAGGTTATGAAGTATAAACATTAAAACTGTTCAATTTTCACCAATTATTGCGCGATTCTGATCCCTTAAAAGCAATGCAAATTATGAAGCAGATTACTTGGAACAACAAGATTCATTCAATAGAGTTTATTCCCTTTTTTGTCAATTTTTGGACCGCCCACCAAACTAGGCTGTATTTTAATTTCCCCTAAGATGAAATTTCTAGCGTTTCTGTTAACGCTACAGAAGGCATTGTCAGCTCAATAGAGTATTTTGAACGCAAGAAGACAGGACCAATATTTTTCTATTTAATTGTAATGAATAATGAAGCAGGACAATTTGATGTCGCGCAAATGCTGAGTTTTGTTTTTAACACGAATGCTTTATTGCATTTCTTCAATGAATGGACTCGTTTGGGCGCACCTCATCCCAAGGAATTTACTTGTGATGGAGGAAAGGCGATAATTATTGCAGGAATAAGATGCTTTACTCAATTTTCCACAATAGAAGAATATGTTAATACTTCTAAAAATGAACTTCCACGATGCTATATAAGAATGGACTTTGCCCATTTTATAAAGCTTTATGTCAATTTTCTAAGCACAGCTACATCATCAAAAAAAGTGTGAGTATAAAGTGTATAAAGCATCCACAGGGCAATTAATCCAATGTGAAGACATGACGAGAGCAAGAATTATAGTGAAAGCAATGTTTGTAATTTGTATTGTGCGTGGTTACGTCAATTTGATTAAATGTTTGTTTATCTTTATAGTAAAAGTAATGTTTGTAATTTGTATTGTGCGCGGTTACGTCAATTTGATTAAATGTTTGTTTATCTTTATTTATTTAAACAAATAAGTGGTACAAAATGTTAATGGTCGGTTTTTCGTAGAACACAAAATTCTGGGGGACTGTTTATTTCATGTGGTTATTTTTTTATCTGTTTAAGAACTTGGTCAAGCCAGCTTTGCGTTATGCAACATTTTTAAAAAAAATTTTAAGAGAAATGTTAGTTTTAGAAAATTTGTGTATATGTCATTTGAGAGCACTAAATTTTGGCATATTGGTATTTGTGATTGATGTAAAATGAATGTGTTTATTGATATTGTCGAGCCAGCTTAACGTTATGTTAGCGTTATTGTTAGTTCTTCTAATAAGTCAAAGAGCACTAAATTTAGCACCATGGTACAAAATTAGCACTAAATGAGCACTGAAATTTGGCATATATAAAGTTAAAATTGGACATTGTGGTCAACCCAACTTAACGGACCTAAAAATTACACGCTGACTTCACACAAGCGTGATGTACTTAATATTTTTAAAAAATCTCTTTTTATTTCGCTCTATAATTGCTACACATACGTGGTTGCCTTTTATGGTTTTGAGGTAAAAATTGGAGAAGTTATAAATTTTTTAAAATGCTTCATTGTAGTTTTCGCTCATGCGACTACAGTTAGTGCGCATGCAGTTGTGCGCAATATATTTTCGATCTTAAATGTAAAGCATACTTACTACCACGAAATCATAAATATTAACCACTTTTTAACTGTGGAACAATACAAAAAACAATTTTTGAAGAATCCCGAAACACGTCATGCAAGTGTGAAATTTGCGTTCTGTATTAAGTACATTTGTAAAAATTGTCCTTGTATTAATTGGTAATCGTTCGTGGTGAAATGAAAAGTAATTATCTCTTTATAGTTTTATATTTAAAACAGATTTAAATATTTATTTTTAATATATTCTGTACGCGCAGAGAAGTTTGCGCACACGGAAAAAAATATTTTGTGAAATTCACTGAAACTATTCGCGCCATCTGCAAAACGAAACAAAACAAATTCAGGTTATTGCCCAGTTCATACCAATGAGACGTGTTCTGACAACATTTTTTGAACTACCTGAAGTGTACAACAAAACCATGGATTATATTTCTTCTCTAAATCAGTGTACATATATTGTTTCAAATATAATTACACGCCCTCTTTGGAAAGAAAAATCTGCTTGTTTCAAGAACAAAATTGTTCTGCCTCTTTTGATGTACCTCGACGATTATGAGAGTAACAATCCGCTTGGAAGTCACAAAGGAATATCAAAATGTGGTGCAGGTTATTTATCTGTAGCGTGCTTGCCACCTGAATTTCAATCTAAAATCTAAAATAATTTTCTTTTTATTCTTTATAACTCACTAGATCGCGTACCCTTCAAGAATTTCATAATATTTGAAAAAGTGTTACAGGAATTAGAATTTCTTCAAAATGAAGGGGTTACAATTAATCTTCCTACCGGAGAATTTATATTATACTTCGATTTAGCTTTAATTATAGGTGGCCTTCCCTCAACTCTCGGACTCGTTGAAAGTTTCTCAGCAAATAATTTCTGTTGCTTTTGCTTAACGAATTTTCAAGATAAAAGTTATGTTTACAGTGAAAAAGATTGTACTCTTCGTAATATTAAAAACTATGATGAAATGTTAGAAGAAAGCCCAGCAATATCAGGCATTAACGAGAATTGTGTTTTTAATAAATTACCAGGCTTTCACATAATAAATAATCCTCCTGTTGATATTCAGCATGATTTTTTAGAAGCTACGATCTAGCTACGATCTTGCAATCATTTTGCATCATTTTATTTATGTACGTAAATATTTAACACTAGAATGTTTTTTCTGAGAAAAAATACGAAGACAGATTCAAACAAAAGACATGAGACTGTTTCTGCGGGAAATAATCTCAAATTAAAAGAAAACCATTCGCCCCAATACGAAATTTATAGTATAGAAACGTGTCGTCCATTAAAAGAGTTTTGTTTGCTTCGACTAAAGTTATGGAGCATCACACGAATTCTTTAAATGAAACATCTCTTTTAAATCCAACAGAAATAAACGCTGTATCAAAAGAATTTTTATCACCGTCGACGGCCACTAACGATTTCCTATCAACATCAAGGATTCAAACGTCTACGCCGAAGTCGGTGTCAGCGCATGTTGATACGACTGATTTGTCACAAACCAATCAGACGGAGCCAGTGAACACGAAAATTCATAGTTTTTATTACGGAGAATAAAATAGTGTAAATAAATCACCAGAAATTCAATTTATTTATTTTCAATTTATTTTTACATTTGAAAATAAGATAAGTCTTTTACAGAGACTCTTAAAATTTGAACTTATTTGACATGACAATATAGTATTAAAAATTAATTAAAAAATTAATTTTGCTTTCTCATAGGGAAGCCTTGTAATCGTGCCGATTTTCGAATTTCCAAAAATAGTATAAATCAACTCATTTTCATCTAAAAAGTATTAAAAC
This sequence comes from Ganaspis sp. Gsp50, assembly GCA_011057455.1. Lineage (NCBI taxonomy): Eukaryota > Metazoa > Arthropoda > Insecta > Hymenoptera > Figitidae > Ganaspis > Ganaspis sp. Gsp50. The sequence goes on along the minus strand of WNHD01012185.1, from coordinate 293 downwards.
GAAGTTTGAAGCCAATGTCCAGATGTATGTGTGTGTGTGTGTGTGTATGTATGTTTGTCACGCTTTTTTTGTCGACACAATATCTTTCGAACACTTTGACTGATTTTAATGAAATTTGTTGGAGTTAATACACTCATAAAAATCTCAAAACAGACCATAGGATTTTTAGAAATACCCATTAAAAAAATTTTTATGACCATTTTTTTCTTAAAAAATATGGTTTTTCTCACAAAACTTTTTCTCTAATAAAAATTTTAATTTACGAGTGACAAAATTCGATTCCTTGCATCGAG
>WNHD01012166.1:0-16869 GCA_011057455.1 Ganaspis sp. Gsp50 | reverse complement strand
TAATGGAATCCCGAACAAATAATCGAGACATGAAAAGAGAATAGAATCCCGAACAGGTAATCGAAACCCGAATAGATAATCAATACTAGAACAGGTAATCGAGACCTGAACAGGTAATCGAGACCTGAACAGATAATCGAGACCTGAACAGGTAATGGAATCCTGAACAGATAATCGAGATATGAAAAGGTAATAGAATCCCGAACAGGTAATCGGAACCCTAATAGGTAATGAATACTAGAACAGGTAATGGAAACCCGAACAGGTAATGGAAACCTGAACACGTCATGGAAACCCAAACAGGTAATCGAGACCTGAACAGGTAATAAAAACTTGAACAGGTAATCGAGACCTGAACAGATAATCGAGACCTGAACAGGTAATGGAATCCTGAACAGATAATCAAAACATGAAAAGGTAATAGAATCCCGAACAGGTAATCGAAACCCTAATAGATAATGAATACTAGAACAGGTAATGGAAACCCGAACAGATAATGGAAACCTGAACACGACATGGAAACCCGAACAGGTAATCGATACCTGAAAAGGTAATAGAATCCTGAACAGGTAATGGAATCCTGAACACGTCATGGATACCCAAACAGGTAATTGAGACCTGAAAAGGTAATAGAATCCTGAACAGGTAATGGAAACCCGAACAGGTAATGAACAGGTAATCGAGACCTGAACAGGTAATGGAATCCTGAACAGATAATCGAGACATGAGAAGGTAATAGAATCCCGAACAGGTAATCGAAACCCGAATAGATAATGGATACTAGAACAGGTAATGGAAACCCGAATAGGTAATCGATACCTGAAAAGGTAATAGAATCCTAAACAGGTAATGAAAACCCGAACAGGTAATGAAAATCCGAACAGGTAATCGAGATCTGAACAGGTAATGGTATCCTGAACATGGAATCGAAACCCGAATAGATAATGGATATTAGAACAGGTAATGGAAACCCGAACAGGTAATCGAGACCTGAAAAAGTAATGGAATCCTGAACACGTAATGGAATCCCGAACAGATAATCGAAACTTGAACAGATAATGGAATGCCAAAAAGGAAATGAAAACCTGAACGGGTAATGGAAATCCGAACAGGTAAAAAATGTGTAGCTGAAACTTATCGAGGCGACCAAGGAAAAACGTTTATATATTGGACTTGAGGGTAACATACGACATAAATTCAAAGAATGCTATACTAAAGAAAATCACAGTTGATTTTTTAACAAGTGACCGTGAAAATCTGTCGAAACTTGCCGCTCGAGATATCATTTCGCTGAGTAGTGACATTAATGCAAAGTTAAATTATCCCTGAAAGGCGCTATATATTTTTACTTTCAGCATCTCGAGCATAAAAAGTGAAAAGCATTTTTATTTCCTGAAAAGCAAAGCCGAGGAGATTGAGAATTTCAGCTTACCTTTTCCGCACAAGTCTTCCAGATTATGTTCCACGGCTCTTATCTCTGTAGTCACGAGTTTCTATTTTTCTTTCGTCTTCTAGTTTTCAGTCTTGGCTCTGAAATAAAATTTAATTTCTTTATTCAATTTTGCAAGAATAATAATTACATGCTTTGAAATAACACACAATTCGCATTTTACTAAAGACTTGTAATCAATTATGATAAATTGACAATGACTTTTCATAAATTGTCATAAAATTATCTTTTAAGTTTCATTTCCTCCATGACGTTAATCAAGAAAATTTCTAGACGTTTCAGAGGAATCGTAGAGTGAAATAAACCGATACAAGAAGAGTCATAAAATCAGATGGTAATACGGATCATAAAAGCAGATCATAGGAATCATAAAGTCAGTTATAATAATGAGAATCATAAAATCAGATAAGAATCATAAAATCAGATATTAAGATGCACAAAGTCAGATAAGAATCATAAAACAAAAATAAAAAAACGTGAAATGAGAAGCATAAATCATAAAAGTAAAAGAATTATTCAAGACCAGGAATCGCAGGAAGAAATGCATTACGGGTCATAACTCAAATCAGCATCGATTCTTTGAATCCGCTACATAAATAATTCTGGCAAAGAAAACTTGGTATTCACTTCGCATAGGAGAGGGTAAGACGACGTAAGTTTGGTTCTTATCCTCTTCCTCGTCCATCCGCTTTTGTGGTAACTTGAAAGTCCTGAAGAACATTACGAGTCGACAAGACCTATTGGCAGATTCGTAGTAAAGTTTATTGAGAAACTTGGTCGCTCGCTAACCGCCTAAGAATGAAAAGGCAACTTTTCGCCAAAAGAAGACAAAACAATTGTAATGATTAAAAGTACAGTAAATTAATTAAACTTCTAAGATTCCAGTTAAAATGGGCTTTATTTTAAACCTGTTATTTTCAGATTAGAAAAAGTGGAAATTCAAAAGTAAAATTAGTTTCGAGTTGGGTAAATTAAATCAAGAGAACTAAATTGATTGAAAATAGAATTGGGTTGTTTACAATTTAAATTGGATCATTTGCAGTTAGAACTGGATCATTTACAATTAGAATTGGATCATTTACAATTAGAATATGATCATTTACAATTAGAATTGGATCATTTACAATTAGAATTGGATCATCTATCATTAGAATTGGATTTTTTGCAATTAGAAATTGTATTCGTTATGGTAAAATTTAATATTATAAAAAGACAGCTAAGGGAATTGCAATAATAGTTCGAACAGCGGAGAGAAAGTCTTACAGACGCGAAAGAACTATGAACGAGAGATGCGCGCGCACACTCCCCACCACCGAGTGCTCCCTTCTAGTCGCCGAGTATATAAAGAAGACGCAGCCGTCTAAAGAGTCAGTTGGCGTTTGACGAACGGATTAGCTACTTACAATCAACGCTTTCTTAAATAACGTGGACCTCAAGTATCGGATGAATGTTAATTATCCTATTTATTTTGTAATCCTCCTTAACGAACAATATGCAGATTAGGTAAAGAAGAAACCTCCTATAATACTTTGGTTAAATAGATAAAGAAAATAATGCGTAAATAATTTCAAGTCCTTTTAAAGATAACATTTTTTTAAAATAGTAATTTATAAACTAAAAACTCAATTCAACAAAAAGCCACAATTTTTTGAAGTTTATTTCGAACGTAATTCGCTTTGACTGAAATTAGGTCGGTAGTTAACAGTTTGGAAATTTAAAAGGCAACATTTCGCAAAAAGTACAAAGTTGTGATAAAACGTACGAGAAATAAAAGATTAATGGATAACATCATTCACTCTAATTAAAGTTTCAGAATTCATCCTGGAATGTTCAGTTTTGAACTAATCATAAGATGTCGGACATTTTCGAAAGCAAGAATTCAATTTTCGAAAGTAAGGAAATAAGGAAAAATTCCTATGGGAAATACACAATAAAAGTAATATTTCCAACAATGTCCGGCGAGAAGAGAAAGAGGAAATTGCACGCGAATTTTATTCCTGCGAGAAACGTACAGTGGGATTTTTATTTTGAAGCAGATATTTCTCTTGTTATTCTCAATATAGTTTCAGCTTAATTAAACTGTTGCTTCGTCTTTTTATAAAGTTTCTTTTTATTTTCGATTTTTTCTAAATAAGCTACATTTGTATATTGTTCAATGCTCAGAAAGATAAATTACTACCTTCTCACATTTACTTTAAAATCACTAGTTTTAATTCTATATTCCAATTTCTGTGTTACAGAATGAGAAACTTTTTTAAACACGTGTCCGGAAATTGGGAACAAGCAGCACTCTCAGTAAAATTATTGTGGAAATAGCGTTTTTAAAATTTCTTTGTTAAACGGTGAAATTAAAGTCAATTCCGAACGTGTGCCATGTAAGTTGAACTCCATTTCCGGTTGTGTTAAAAATTCTGATTCAGAGGGATTTTCAATAAATTTTGTTATTTGAATAAGTTTTTTTTTTAATCGGAACTTTTGCTATTAATGTGTTCTGATTAAAATTACTGTACTCGTAGTTTAGAATAATTAATTTTAGATTGAAATTTGAGGGATTTGTATTCACTGAAATAGAGATTTAGTTAATTTGGAATCAATTGTATTCGTGGTTAGGGAAATGTGTCTGGGCTGAAATTAACATCAATTATAATTATCGTCAATTGAAATTACTATGAATTGAAATTAAGACCAATTCAAATTAAGATCAATTGAAATCACCGTCAATCAAAATTGCCATCAATGGAAATTGCCATCAATGGAAATTGCCATCAATGGGAATTGTCATCAAGGGAAATTACCATCAATGAAAAATGACATTAATTGACATAAAAAAAATTACCATTCATTGAAATTTGAATCTAGTAGTGTTCGTATTTAAACAAATTAATGTTCATTTTAATTTAAATACAAAATAATAAAAGGAACTAAGCCAATGTAGGTTACGAATCCCTTAAAGGGTTTCAGTTACGTGGAATGAAAATGTTGATCCGGATTGTAGAGAAGAGGTACTTGAATTTAAAGTGAGGATCCTTCAAGTTGTTTCTGACTGGCGAAACAATTGAGAGTTACTGAAGGTAAGCGATATTAACAATGTTTAATCTCGCTACACAGTAGGAGGCTGAAAGCCCCTTTTCTATTAGGATCAATGCTTTCATTGAGAAACAGTCCTGAGGGCTTGCAGGCTTCATTCCGTATCTACCTGGCTCGATTCCGCACCACTTGATTCCATTTCGTGATCGTATGAGCTTCTGTCGCTTTTCCAAATCACGATATTGATACGAGCGGGATAACAGGTCTGAATCCCTGATCCTCACATAAAGGGACATCGGGCAATTTTTATTGTTCTTGATGGTCAATAGAATCGCAAAATCCTTCCAAGTAGAAACGTGGAACAGAATGTTCAAATCGTTCACTGAGGTCAGTAATATTTTTTTACTTTAAAGGAAAATTAAAATTGCTTTAATTCTTTTCTGCATTTGAATTTTTAGGGATAAGGTATTGAAGTCACAGAGAAGGAGGATTACGATTCAGAATTATTGCTGCATGAAGAAGATTTTCCGACCAATTAGTAAATCCTTAAGACTTAAAAAGGAAGAAGGTGATTTATGGAGGACGGACAAACGTGAGATAAAAAATCAGTACGGAGCAAAACGGCGTAGACAACACATCGATTTGGATTTGTTTACATCATCGACTACAGTGCAGTATATTTCGTGTTTGAATTCGTTTTCAACTTAACGGCACTGAAGGCGGACATACTGGTCAGCGGTGGGGGTACCGAAGGCGTTACCGACAAGCGGTAATCGTTATCCCGTGGGGAACAGTTTTCCGAAAGAGTTCGCAGTTACGACGTAGGCGCTGCTGTCGCCTATATAACTGACTGAAGAATAAAACCAACCTCATTCTTCTCCTGAGCATTCATCGATTCAGTTCAATCTTCACCAAACCATGCTCTGCGAAGAAAATAATTTTAAATACCACCAGACTTCGGATTAAGATTTTAACCTAATAATAACACAAATAGTAATAATTTGTATTATTGTGATAAATTATTTTTTCTCTCTGTTGTAATAAATTATTCTTTCTCTCCATACGTAGAGATCTTCTAAAATTAAAAATTCTATTTTTTTGAACACGCAAAAGTAATTCCGAAGGTTGACTACAGTCGATTGTATTCTTTCAAATTACGATTGTCGATCTTTTAAAAATCCAAGTTACTGAGGATAGTAATGGTCTTCTCTGATTGAAAGAGAAAATCTTGAAGCGGAATGCAGTAGCATCAGTACATTCTGGGTGTTATCCAATTATCTTGGTCCAAATACTAGTATTGAGTTAGCCTTTGAAACAGCGTTCTCTTCTGTTTTACAACCATGCAGGTAGTTTAGTTAACGTGTGCAAATGACCTTGTGTAAATATAACAAATAGTACATGTGTGAGCAAGCTTCATACAAAGAACGAGTGTTTAATTAGGCTCTGAAAAATCATGTTTCGAGTGAAATTATAATAGCGAGTGTATCGATCGTACAAGCTTCTACCAAGTACCTTGTGATTTTTCCTGGTAATAAGCTTGATATTCTTTCACTTGAGCAACTCTCTTCTAATTTCCTTCTTTAATTAAACTTAAATATTCTTTAACGAATTCAAAAACGAGCAGAAAGTGACGGAAAAAGGTTTGTTCAGCAAATATTGCATTGAAGTTTGAAATTTATTTATTTCACCTTTTAATAACTTAGGAAAACTGTGCAACATTGCCTAGTCGTGCATATTTCTGTTCCAGTAAAAATAAATAAAACACAAGCTACTTTTTCTGAGTACACGGATATTTACTCACGTTAGGAATCTACATTATTTTTGCCGCAGTTCTGTATCCACAGAATGTTATCTTAAAAGCAAAACTCATCAAAAATCCATAGTCGCTTTTTATATCGAGCAAAAGTTCTGGTAGAGAAAGATTCTCACAAGTTTCATAAATCCCTCCCAATGCTTGATAGTTAGTTTTTTCTGATGTTTTAAGATTGTCACAAAGAAGATACGGGCGCTGAGTTTAAAAATAATGTGAATGTCTAATAAAAAGGATGGCTCTTGACATAAAATGATGTTTATGTGACGGGAAAATTTGTTTTGCAAATGAAATTCTTTCCTGGGAGAGTATTTGGGTCGGTGGTTTTACTCATGAGATCGGTTTACTTCCAGCTAGCGAATATAGCCGGCACCATTAAATCTTCTCGCTGTTAAAGATACCTTGCTATCGCAGCTTAATTTTCAGCAACGTCGCTACTTTAGCTTAAAACTTATCTCTGCTTTGCGAGCAATTTACTTCTGATGATTTTCTCTTTATTGTCAAATAAGCATTGCAAATGTTTCAAAATCAATTGCCTCTTCATGGATGCAAGTTTCTTTTGATTCAACTCGTCAAGAAATTGCGTAATCCTTTCAAACTGATTTCTCTGGAATAATTAAGCATCGTATCGGAAGTTGTTAGTTCTGAGTCTGTTAATTATTTGGAGAGTTAATTGAAATAATTTATTACGTGTTCATTATGAAGCGTTCTTCCCTATTTGAATTGGTGATTCATGACCATGTTCAGGTATAATAAGTAATAAATAATTGTCAATGTGGGCGTAAGTTCGATTTTCCCGGTTCGCCACCGTACAATACGCTAGCTCGTAAACAGATAATACGCGTGCATAATGCCGTGACCACCACAATTGCATATCAGATTCATACAGACCATTTGACGATCAATGAGCGTGACCCTAATTTTCAAAAGTCCACCCCAACCTGCAAAGACCTTTTGATAACCGACTATAATCCTAAGGATTAATCGAAGTAATCTAATTATCAAGAAATTATACGTTCACAGGGTTTTTAAAATTTATTTTAGAATTTATATTTTAGACATTGGAAATAAAAACCTGTACGTAATTTTTAATAGTTAAAAATAAAATTATTGTTCCGTAGCCCCACTGGAATAGTGCATTGATTAATAAAATAGATCTTACAAGGTCTTCTGATAAGCGTTAAATTTTTTTTAACAATTGTGTCTAAGGGCTCGTCCAGAATAAGTAGTTCCCTTACAATATGTTAGCAATAATTTTGTTTTTTTAACAAAAAGAACTTTCATCTTTGTTCTTTTCGACTTTACTGCCTTTCATGCAGCGACTGTAAAATATAAAATAAATACTTATTATTTTATGATTTCAAACAGCCAGCGGTCGATAAACTACCTTGTTAGTTTATACTACTCACGCGCCGTGGCGCTGTAATCGTGGATCCGACATCTTGTGACATACCGCAGTTGTTTCGTCACTCTTAGACTGATCATGCTAGCCAATTGTATAACTAACATTTCTATAACTTAAAGAAAAGAAAGAAAGAAAGAACATTTCTATAATAATCCAAATCTCAATTATTTTGGTTTAGTTATTCGTCTGTAAAATAATATTAAAAATAACTTGGCGCAACTACAATTTATAAAATGATGAAGGATTGAAAAAAGTCAAAATTAATAATACAATTAAATTGAGCGTTACAGAGCCTACGATAAAAGCTAAATTAAGTACTTGATGTATTATTATTATTGCTCGAAATGTTTAAAAGCGTAAAGCTTTTATTGCCAAAGGCTAAAACGAATATTACTGGTAGTAAATGTTTGTAATGAGTGGATTAAAATAATCCAATAGCAGAGAGTTAAATAATCGCAGAAACTGTAGAACAGCAGTTCTCATAATCGCAGGTTGTAATAATGGCGGCAATAAAATCGTTATGGCTGATTGTCTCGTCGTGAAGTGAGTAAATGTCCCACTGAACATATTTAATCGCAACATTCTCACTCGCTTGTAAAACACACATTTCCTTTAATCTTTTTTATCTGCAATTTTTACATTCTCATCAAAAATGAGACTGTATTCAATTTTAAATGTAATTCCTTCCTGTTGATAAAATCAGAATCTGGATAGAAATATATATTTTTTTCACAAAGTATTGATCAATCATTTTGGGAAAATTTTTTTTTTGGTAATATTTGGATGAGTTTCAATGGGTGTAATTGAGTCCAATAAGTGGGAGTGGCAAGTGCAGAAAGTGTTGAACTATTTTAATTAAAACAAGTTTGTAAGTGATGCCCAAGAAGACTCTATGCTAGAGTAAAGCAGCCGTAAAATGAAACGGCAATTTCAACACTCCTTTGAAAGACAAGTTCATGGACGAAAGCCAAATTTACTTCAGAAGTTGAATTACTATGTATTATCGCACTTCTCGTTTCGTCGACTTTATTTTCCTCTTTGCAATAACAGTCACGTAAATATATGCACGTGTATCCCTCGCGTGTCTCAGGGAATACACAAACTGAAGAAAGTACTCTCTACTCGTGAAGAAAACACTTAACGTGTTACATTTCCATATCCTCGATTACCCAGGATTTCACGATCCTTATTCCTGTATCATTGTATCGGTATTGTTTTAGTTTTCTAGGAGTGATTCGAATTGTTATAGTTTTTGTTTGGTTCACTATTTTTTGAACATTAAGAAATTTGTTTTTTTAAATAGGTAATTTTGTACACTATAAAATTTTATTATTTTTTATTGTTGAACACTTTTGATTTTTTTTTAAATCAGGTATCAGAATTTTAAAAAATTTATCATCGTAATTGGAAGCGTTTATTGTAAGTGGATTTCGTGGGCACTATTGCTCATTTCCACGCTTGAGAAAATTGATGGAGTATGAGAACAAAAGTGGAGGTCGTGACAAGGGTCCGTGGAAAATTAGAACAAGGCACTATCGAAGATAGGCTCAACCGAATAGCTCAATCACGGATTACATGAAAGGGTCATTTCACTTAATGAGATACAACAACCCTCGTTTCTTCTCTTGTCAATAAATCCTGCTTGTTATCGTACAAAACACTGAATCAAAAAAAAATTATAATCCGGGAATCATGAGGTAGAAAATGTACAGCATAAAATTGTGCGAAATAGTTTAGAATGTAATTTAATTGTGCGAAATAGTTTAGAATGTAATTTAGTAATGAAAGAATACAAAGAGAGCGTAAATAAGCGAAACAGATGAAATAGTAATGTCAAAAGAAGACTAAAGTATGAAATAGTAATGCAGGATGTAAAGAAAAAGTAAAGACAGAATTAATGAAGAGCAAGCTATAAAGAATGAAAGTCACGAATAAGACGTTAAGTAGGATAGCCCATCACATTCATAATGAAGAACGCTATCAACAAAAGCTGTTGAAAAGAATAAAATCGCTGACCTTTAACTAACAGAAACTACAACCACTTCAAAACAATTAAATGCTCAAACTTCAAAGAAAAACCTTTTAACAATAAACTTTAAGCAAAATTATAAAAATAAGCTCGGCTTAAATTATTTAACACGGATTCAAGAACGATTCTCACTTTAAATAAATTATTAATTTTAAACGTCAATTATAAGAATGGCGAAAAAGGTCTAATTTTAATGTTAATGTCGTAAAAAGATCTAATTCGAAAATGTTCACAAATTTTTTATTTGTATTTTATAAATCGGATATCAAATTCCCAGGAACCATCACCAGTTGTTCGAATTCGTTTTCTACCTAACGGCACTGAAGGCGGACATAGTGGTCAGCGGTGGGGGCACTGAGGGCGTTACCGACCGACAGTAATCTTAATCCAGTGGGAACAGTTTTCTGAAAGAGTTCGCACTTCCGTCGCAACCAAACCATGCTCTGCGAAGAAAATAATTTTAAATACCACCAGACTTCGGATTAAGATTTTAACCTAATAATAACACAAATAGTAATAATTTGTATTACTCATTCATAATGAGTAATAATTCATATTACTCATTCATAATGAGTAATAATTCATATTACTCATTTGTTGTGATAAAATATTTTCGCTCTCTGTTTGAAATAATAAGTATTTATTTTATATTTTACAGTCACTGCATGAAAGGCAGTAAAGTCGAAAAGAACAAAGATGAAAGTTCTTTTTGTTAAAAGAACAAAATTATTGCTAACATATTGCAAGGGAACTACTTGTTCTGGACAATCCCTCAGACACAATTGTTAAAAAATATTTTAACGCTTGTAAGAAGACGTTGAAAGACCTATTTTATTAATCAATGCAGTATCAGATAGTAGTAATATCAATTACTACACTATCAGATATCATTAACAAATTGTGTTACTTATTCTTTTGTTGTAATAAATTATAATTTCTCTCCATACGTAGACACCTTCCAAAAATTAAAAATTCTATTCTACACCAGACAAAAACAAAATTTCTTTGTTCAATAATGTGTATTAACAATTTTTGTTACTTTTGTATTAATACAAAATAAGGTCGCAGTGGTACATATTGGAATTGACTGAAATTAAAAATAAATACGTTCTACCTTAAAATAAATACGTTCTACCTTAAAATCAATACGTTCTTTAAGTATTTGTAAATTGTAAAATAATCTTAACTTATATTTAAATAGTTTAAATGAATATTTTAATAATACTTTTATAAATATTTTATTGAATATTTAAATAGTGTTAAATCAGTTTAAAAAATTGAATGTTAAAAGTTATTAAAATTTAGAAATAAAGTCAGAATACGTGAGAGAGGTAAAAAATTCTGCTCTTTATCTGTCGAGGTAATTATTCTGCAATATTTTATTTGAAACTAAAATAAAAGATAGCTTTTTGGAAAAAGCAATTTACTATAACATCAGCTGAGTAAATGTTACGTCCCACTCTCTTTTTTGATTGAATGCAATCCGACACAATACACATGAGTTTTGTTTAGGCATTCTTTTCATGGCAAACGAAATTTCACTAAAGCAATCACTGTTGTTCAATGCAGAAATAGGTCGAAAACAAATATTTTACAAGTGACAAGCGACTTAACGCTGATAAATTTCATTCTGCCCGTTCGTGGCCAACAACAAATACCATCAATTCCTGGTGAAAATTGACAGCTTTGGTGTGCAGGTACTTTAAAAACAGATTTTACATTTTATGAACAAATAAAAATGTTATAATTTTTGTTTCATAATTAATAAAATAATTAAAATAAAAATATGCGTTTCCCCTAAAGGTGAATAAAACGATTGCATTCGAAATTGCAATTTTGTGTTAATTACTCACTATTAGAAAATAAATTTAAACACTAATTTATGCCATTTTGTAGCATGATCTGTAAATTGACGTGAGTAATGCTTTTGCTGATTTGAATCGGTAATTCAATTTTGGACGTGAAGGGTTATAACCGTAAAGGCCACTGAATCACTTCAGTGAGAAATCGCTTATTCCAACTCCGTACGATATTCGTGGCGTTTTAAAATATAATGAATTTTATGAATAATAAATTTAAATTTTAAAGTTGCCGTTTTTAACGTTTCGTGAACGTTTTAATTTTAAAATAGAAATTACAGAAACAAATTTTGCTTGGGAAAAGGACATTCGCAGCAGATTTATCGACATTTTTTTAATGTTGTCTTGAATGTCGAACATTTTTTAAAAATATTTTGATAATATTTAAATTTGATAGCTCTCTAGATAAGTGTCGCACATTTTTTGGAATTTAGAAATATTAATTTTGCTGCATTTCTTGCATTGCATTGTTTGGCAGGCAGGGATTGATAAAAGAGTGGGGGAAACAACGATGATTCGTCACGCGAACTAGCCACGCCTCCGGTGTCGACTCGACGCGTTCCGCCAATCAAGACGCGCTCTCCCACCCTAGCGGAGCATCACTCGTCCACCAGACTATAAAAGCAAGCGTTCCAGCGCCCGCCAGTCATTCTTCCACGCATTTTCAAGAGAGTATCACTCTCGTAGACCACTACCACTACTTTCTTAATTCCAATTAATTAAAAATTTCACCCAGAACCGCAAAAAGTCGTCGCAAACTTTCTTCTGACCATGTACATCCACATAAATCAAAATAAGCTCCTAGACTTTTAGCATTACACGATTTCGCAAAGATACAATAATCCGTAAAATATGAGAGTAATATAAAAACAGCTCGACATGGTTGATAAGCTAAAAATGTCCCCTGGCTAATCTCAATGATCTGACAGAGTTATTGGCAAGGAGCCGACTGGTTTTTATCTCCTTTTCCCAGCGAGGTGATATTCTTGCTGACTGGATTTTCTCTCCGTCCAGTAGTTAGTGTACAAAAGTGTCCGTGATGCTTTTAATGGCTCGGGTTCTTCCTGTGTGAAACCCTGGAGCTCCATAAAAGATACTTAAAATATATCTTCGATCCAACGTGCAATGCTTTCGTAGAAACGTGTCCAGAGTTTTAATAAAACATATGCATGATCCTTCTGATTATGACAGTCTTTCACGTCTGCTAGCTTAAGCAAAATCCAATCATCCGGAATGTCCTCATGAGTGACGTGGATCTTAAGAGATTAGCTTCGTTTGAGTTCCTCGTTTCCTGGGGATTATTATAATGTTTTTATTAAATTAACAAAAGATAAACTAAATTACATGTCACTGATCCCAGGATGTTTAATTCGTTTTTTAATTCGTATTTTTTTCATTCTAGAAGAAATTTTTTTTTTAGAATTTATTTTCGTTTACAATAAATTGTTTTGAAAACTTTGCTTTAAAAAATGTGTCATTTTTTGAAAGGAACTAAAAAATAAAAAATGCTACTGCTAGAATAAAAGGTAGTAAAAGTTCTAAAACAAAAATAGAAAAAAAGGATTTCTGCTCTGTGATTGATGCTTAGTTTATCTTTCTCAGAAGTAGTAAGGAAACATTACGAGTTCACCGAATATTCGGTTCTCCTATATTTACGTATCGATTGTTCCTTTTTTTATGCGGAAGTAAAATTATAAAAATCGGTCAGCATTTTCGTCCTGGCACTTCGCATCTCACCTATCGAGAGAAATGGATCTTTCCAGGTAAGTAGGTCGAAGTTCAAGGTATGTTGGCTGGCTTAAAGGAAGCTCCAAACTATCATGTTTTTCAATGAAGATCCATGGAGCAAAGATCATTTTAATAACAAGATCATAAAGGACATTTAATTTGACTAACAACAAGTGATACATTTATATTAATAGCAGAAAGAGGCTGATAAAAATTCAGGAAACATATTATTTATTCTTGTAGGATTATATTTACAGTAAACGAATGGAGTAATAGATCCAGAATAAGGAGAATACATAATGGAAAATGCTGCATCCAGCATCCATTCATGCTGCAGTTGACGTGTCGAGGTAACAGCCCACACACAACTTCGTTAGCCACAACAATATTCTTCACTCTCCGATTTTTTAAATTCCTTTTTATCAACGGAAACTTTTTTTTAATAATGACAATAGTTGGGTATTGACGCACGGTCTCATGATATCGAGAATTTTTTTATAAATATTTATCCCCTCCAATTTTACTCCCATCAATTTTCCTCCCACTAACTTTCCTCCCACCAACTTTCCTCCCACCAACTTTCCTCCCACCAACTTTCCTCACACCAACTTTCCTCCCACCAACTTTCCTCCCACCAACTTTCCTCTCACCAACTTTCCTCTCACCAACTTTTCTCCCACCAACTTTCCTCCCACCAATTTTCTTTCCACAAATTTTTCTTTTACTAATTTTTCTCCCACTAACTTTCCTCACACAAATTTTTCTCTAATCACTTATCTCCCACCAACTTACCTCCTACCAAATATTACGACTGTCAATTTCCATTTATCAAACTTTTATCCCCTCTTACTTACCTTCCTACAACTTTCATCCACTCTAATTTACCTACCTACAACTTTTATTCCTTCCAATTTGTCTCGTGCAAACTTTCGCCCTTTTGAATTCACCTGTCCGAAACTTCTACTCTCTCATTATTACATTTCTCCAACTCTTACCCCCTTCAAATAAACGAGCTCCAGTTTCAACCCATCTATATTTATCTCCACTAAAATTAGAGATGGTAAGTTGGAGGGGGTAAAAGCTAGAAGAAGGAAAATTTGAAGGGAGTAAAAGTGGGAGATGGCAAACCGAGGAAGGAAAATTTTGAGGGATTAAAAGTTGAAGGGAGTAAAAGTTGAAGGGAGTAAAATTTGGGGGGAGTAAAATTTGGAGGGAGTAACATTTGGAGATGGTAAAAGTTAAGAGGGATTAAAGGTTGGAGGGAGTAAAAGTTAGGGGAGGTAAATAATGGAGGAAACAAGGATCGAAGGGGGTAAAAGTTAGAGGGATTAAAGGTTGGAGGGAGTAAAAGTTAGGGGAGGTAAATAATGGAGGGAACAAGGATTGAAGGGGGTAAAAGTTAGAGGAAAGAAAGGTTGAAAGAAATAAAAGTGGGAGGTGGTAGAACTTAGAGGAAGAAAAGTTTGAAGGGAGTAAAAGTGGAAGAAGATAAAAGTTGGTGGAAGAAAAGTTTTCAGGGAGTAAAAGCTGGAGGGGGTAAAAATTTGATAAAAGAAAGTTAGGTAGGAGTAAAGGTTACGTTATGTAAAAGTTGGAGGAAGCAAAGATTGAAGGGAGTAAAAGTTAGAGTAAGGAAAGATTGAAAAGAATATAAGTGGGAGGTGGTAATAATTGGAGGGGGTACAAATTGAAGAAAGAAAATCTTTGATGGAGTAAGTTTTGGAGGGAGTAAAAGTCGGAGGTCATAAAAGTTGGAGGAAGCATAGATTGGTGGGAGTAAAATTAGGAGGTAAAACTTGGATTGCATAAAAGTTAGAGAAGGTAAAAGTTGGAGGGGGTAATATTGGAGGGAATAATATTAAAGGGAATAATATTGGAGGGGGTAATATTGGAGGGGTAATATTGGAGGGGTAAAGATTAATGGAAGGAAGGTTTGGAGGGAGTAAAATTTACAGGAAAAGAAGGTTATAAGGAGTAATATTAGAGATGATAAAAGTTTGACGTTTTAAAGGGAGTAATATTTTTAAAAAGGGATAGGGCAATATCTTGAATTGTCAGTACCTGGAAAGGGAAGCGGGAGGAATAAAAAAAGAATGAAAAAAAAGTCAAAAAAGGTAATAGTGAAAGAGGTTATCAATATATTTCTATCTTTTTAAGCTTTCTTTCAATATTTTATTTTATAATCACTCCAGTAAACTACATTTCACGGTACCGGATTTTTGAAAAGACCTTTTTAATACTATTTTTCTTTATGACTGTTTTTTCAATTTCTACAAAATGTTAGGGTAATATAATTTTTTATGCTTTGTGCTGAATATGCATTTGAAAAAATATAATTTTTATGCTTTTTTTATGTAAATGGAAAATAATAAAAAAGTGGGAAATTTTAAATATATAGGGCACATAAAAAAAAGTGTTTAAATTATATTATAATTTTCATAATAAATATTTATTCCAAAAAAAGTATTTAAATTCATATTTTGTAATTTATGAACTATTTATACTGATTTTACTTTTAACTTCTATATTTATACTTATATTTTACACAATTAAAATCTTATTTTTGAACGAGGCAATCAATAAGGTCCTGAGCTCACTATACGTACGATAAAATTCACACATTATATATAAGAAAAGCTCGTGATTTATAGAGTTACTCAACTGAAGAACGGCATTAGCAGAACTTTAAAAGCACAGCTCATCGTCAATTTTATCTCCTTTTGTATTTCTTTTTATCACACTTTTTATTGTGTCAATTTCAAAAGAAAAATCTTCCTCTAAAGTCACACAAATTATTATTATCAAAAGCAACGACAATAATAATTCCTTTTTGTTAATTAAAAATTTGTTTCAACGAAAATTTGGTTGAACAAAAATGCCAAAATCAAAGCCGTATTTGTTAAAAATAAAAAAAAATTTCTAAATACAAAAAACCTCTATTAAAAATAAAATATAAAACTAATTTTAAATTCAAAGTACATTATTGCTGGATGCATAATTCCAGCTGTTTTTTTGCTCCTGTAATGTACAAACGAATGCTAATGTTGCTGTAAAAATTGCCCGAAGCAGATTAAAAGAAAAAGCGAACAAAAACGAGAAATGCTTCAAGGAGGATTTAACAAAAATATAAACAAAGAGGTGAGTGTGATTAGAATATCTTGAAGGTGAGAGGAAAAAGGGTTGTATTGTTATTACCAGATCTTTTTCAACACTGTTGTTAAAAAGTTCTACTGTCTATTGAAAAGTTTCATTTTTTTTCATTTCTCAGTCTGAGGCTTGTGGTTTTCTTCTTTATTGGAATAAAAAGTTAAAACGTCTAATATTCATCCCTGTGAGCTTTCTCGAGTGATTTTATAGAATCCTTGAAATCCAAACGCAAAGACTTAATCTCGCAGAGTCGTTCAATGAAAACAATAGCGTTTCACTAAAACGACCTCCATATCTTCAATCACATTTTTCAATGTGCATTTACGCAAAGTTTTCGAGCACTTTGTAAGATTAAAGGCAAAAAAATGTACGTGTGTATTTTCAGATTCAAGTTTCTAATGAAATGTTTTTTTT
>WNHD01012161.1:0-12736 GCA_011057455.1 Ganaspis sp. Gsp50 | reverse complement strand
CACGCCCTTCCCAACCGAATAATCAAATTTCCAGAAGCCAGCAACCCGACAAGAATTAATTGACACGAATTGATTTATCAAAACCTTAATATCCTTACACAACTATTATTTATCCACACATTAATGTTTCAGTTGGCGAAAAAAGGTGGATTCGGAGCTCAACGCGTGAAAACAAATTTCGATGAATTAGAAAAAAGCATGTTGGAAGCACGAGAAATCGTGAAAAAAGAAGCAGAGGAAAAGAGTAAAGAAGAACAGGAGGAAATCGCAACTCGCCTGGCATATCGATATGAACAGAATCTCTCTATGCAAGCAAAAAAAGTCGAAGAGAAAATAAAACAGCTGAGCCCTTCAAAAGCTGAGCAAGCCGAGAGGCTTGGAATGGGATTCAACAATCGCAGGTTAATAAACAAGCCAAAATTGTCCAAGAAAAACCGCAAAAAACACTCTAAATAAAAAATAAAAACATTTTCAGAATTTCCTTTAATTTCTTTCTTATAACAGCATTTTTTTTTTTTAGTTGATTTTCCATTTTCCAGTAGCTCATTACTACGAAAGTAAAAATAAACTAAAGCTAATGTCCTTCATTTCTCTTTGCTTCGCTTTTTTGCTTCATTTCTTTTTGCTTTATTTCTTTTTGCTTCATTTCTTTTTGCTTCATTTTTTTTTGTTTCAGTCTTTTTGCTACTTTTCTTTTGCTTTCTTATAGAGGCTTTGTTTTTATTTTGATAAGAGATTACAAATGTAAATTTCGTTTCAGAGGAGCGAGTCACTCGGCTTTTAGCGATATGAGCACAATCACACAGGAATCTTCTTCAAAAATGTTCACTGCGTCGGAACCGAAACGAGAAACAGACAGGCTTCGATCGATTGAGGACGATTTGGCGACCATTACTTTCAAGGATTTAGATGAATTTGCGTTCGAGCATATTTTTAAAAACACTGGAATGAGTGGCAAATCACAGAGTGATGAAGTCACTATTATTGCCGAACCGGAACCACCCAAGAGAGCGGCCCCTCGTCATAATTCCAAGAATGAGAGCAAAGCGAATGCTGAGGGCGATGCTCAGAAGAAATTTGGCGGCGCCAAGGCCATCAGTAGTGATCAGTATTTCCGTGACAGTATTGGAGACGATAACGTACGTTTTTGAAAGATTCTATTGTTTTTCTAGCAAATGAAACAAAATTAACAGACCCAGTGAAAGAAAGCAAAAAGACAAACGAACTGAAAGAACAGACGAACCGAAAGAACAGACGAACAAAAAAACAGACCAAAAATAAACTAACAAAGCAAACAAAATAAAGAAAAGAAAAAGAACAAACAAACCAAAGCAAACAAAATAAAGAAAAGAAAAAGAACAAACAAACCAAAGCAAACAAAATAAAGAAAGTAAAAAGAACAAACAAACCAAAGCAAACAAAATAAAGAAAATAAAAAGAACAGACTAACAAAACGAACAAAACAGAGAAAGCGAAAGAACAAAATGAAGAAAGCGAAAAGAACAAACAAGCAAAATAAAATAAAGAAAGCCAGACGAGCAAAACAAAAGCAAATTAATTATGAAATGAATGAAATTTTTAATGAAAAAACAATTTTTTTTAGAGTCATCATGATATACATTATAATATGTAAAAAGTCTTTTTCATCGAGATAATAAAACAAAATAAAAATCCATGTTAAAAATGTTATGATCCCTCTTACACTTGAAATAAGGGAACAAAACAAAAGCAAATGAATTGAAGAAAAATTCTGTAGACAAAACAAGTACAAATTTTACATTGATTAATACTATAATCGTTTAATAAAAGTAATTTTGAGTTTCAAAAATATATTGAAGTTGTCGCAAATGAGTGAAATTTGATGTATAAAACAAGTGTCAATTTAATCTGAAAAATTGAGCAATTTTAAAGTTAATTTATATTTAAATAAGCTTTGGGACCAAAAGGAAATTTTTGGTGCATATAATAAATATTTGTGTATAGAACAATTTTTGTATAAAACGTTTGTGTCGCGCTTCAAAAAAGGGACCTTAGAAGGAAAAAATTATAGGTTATGTTTGATGGTAGCTTTAAAATGATTAAAGATTCCTTTTTAATTATTTGCAATCAAAAGGATTCACAATTATGAATATTTTGTGTGTATATCAAGAAAAACTGTTGTCGATTGCAAGAAATTAAAAACGAATTTTTAATCAAGTTAAAAAAATTATTAAACTGTCACTGTTTCTAAAATTCTGGAAAACTTGGAATTCTCATGAAATTCTGATTTATACCGTGAAATTTTTTTTTTTTTATTAACTTCTTTTCATTATGTTTATTAGGTTTTACCGAAATTTATAATGTACTTTTTTTTTTGCAGAAAAAAACTTAGAAATATTTCAAAATATTTTAAAATACCTACAATTTCTTTGAAATATTTCAGAGTTTGTTAAAATACTTCAAAGTTTTTAAAATTCCTTTAAAATATTTCACATACTTCCCGATACTTCAAAATATTTTTAAGAAGCAAAAAAGTACTATAAAATATTTAAATATACTTAAAATGACTTAAAAATGTTTTATGAATAGTACAAAGTATTTAAAAAATCTGTAGTTTAAGTATTACATAAAGTATAATAAAAGTTTAATATACTAGTTTTTATCAGTATTTTAAAAGTATTTAAAATACTTCTAATGTCTTCAAAATATTTAACAATTCATAAAATCATTTAGAAATATTTCAAAAAAACTTCGAAATATTCAAAAACACTGAAAAATACTTAAAATTATTATAATCTACTTAAAATTACTTTAAAATACTTCAAAATCCTTTAAAAGAATTCAAAATATACAAAAATATACTTAAAATCTCTTTAAAATATTTATTAATACTTAAAACTACTTTAAAATACTTTAGACTACTTTAAAATACCACAAAATATTTGGAAATACTTAAAACTACTTTAAAATACTTCAGACTACTTTAAAATACTACAGACTACTTTAAAATACTACAGACTACTTTAAAATGCTACAAAATAATTAGAAATACTTAAAATTACTTTAAAATGTTATCAAATAGTTTCCAATACTTCGAAATATTTAAAAATACTAAAAAATATTTAAAAATACTTCAAACTACTTTAAAATACTTTAAAATATTTAAAAATACTTAAAACTTGATAATACTTCAAAATTTGTCAAAATCAACTTTAAAACACTTAAAATATTAGAAAAGACTTAAAAATATCCAAAAAGACTTGAAAATATTTAATGATACTTCAAAATGGTCCAAAGTTTTAAAAAATATTAGTATTTTAATTTAAGTATTAAATAAAGTTTGAAAACTTTTTAAGAACATTAGTTTTTTAAATTATTTTAAAAGTATTTAAAATACTTCATACTGTTTTAAAAATATTTAAAATAGTTAAAAATGCTTTATATTACTTTAAAATATTTTTAAATGCTTCAAAATGTTTAACAATACTTCAGAATATTTCAAAATACTTCAAAATATTTTAAAATTCTTCAAAATACTTAAAATGTTTTTAAAATTAAAAATAATGACCTTGAGTAATTCCATTTCTACGGAAAATTATTTTTGTATTAAGCCTAAGAGCATTAAATAATTTCCATTATTCCAAAGTAATCCAAATTGTTACAAAATATTGAAAATTTCATTTTTCTCATGAAAATATTGAAAAACTCAATGGAATTTTTTGATGAAAAATTTGTAGAAACCCTAAAACATAACCTATAATCCTTTACCACTAAGGTCCCTTACTTCTGAACGCGACACATTTATATTCCCAAAATTTCGTATTTTTAAAAAAAATTTCATTAAACAAACGTTTGAATTTCGTTAGAATGCAAGATTGACAATTTTCAAATTAAAATATTTTTTATTTTTTGATTAAAAATTATGATAAATGAACATTCGGAAAATGTAGCACTAACACTTTTTTTGAAAAAGAGTTGTTTCATTCAATTTTTAACTTCTTTAAAATAATAATCTAAAATACATATTCGGGAAGTTTCAATTTATTTTAATGATTCCTTATTGTATTAGAATTAAATGTCCACAAATTTTGAGGTTTTACACTTCAAGTTTAAAAGTAATGAATAATTATAAAATAAAATAGTATCATTTACTTTATTTTTTGTTTAAATTAAAGTGACATAATTGTGCCGTCGCGTGCAATAACCGCCTGTACGCGTGAATCGATGTCGAATACTTGAAACAGAGCAAAGCTGCGCCGATAATTTTTTGAGAGGCGGTTATTGCACGCGGACGCTCAATTTTACATGAATATATTATTTTATATTAACATTTTTTTATTTAATTATTTTTAATTAGCCTATTATTGAAGTTTTCTTCAAGAATTCTTCAACATGGAAAAGAATATAAAAATAAAATTATAAATAAAATATAAATAAAATAAAAATATAAATACAATATAAATATAAATAAAATATAAATAAAATAAAAATAAAATATAAATATAAATAAAATAAATTTTTTTAAATATTTACAATTTTTCTAATAATTAAGAAGGCTTTTCGGTCTTGTTATATTATTTATTAATTCAAATTATTAATAAGAATTTGTGAATTTGATATATATTTTTTAAATTTTGTTTTTTAATAGTGTGCAATTTAAAAAAAATACATTGTGCTTTGAAACAACTTTTGTTTCGAGTCAATTTATTTTTATTAAATACAATAACAATATTAATAAAATTATACAATTTTTCCTGCTATCTTTTTATTAAATACAATAACAATATTAATAAAATTACACAATTTTTCCTGCTTCTTGATTAATAATTAATCTAAATTAATTAATTAATAATAATTTAATAACATTATAAATAAATAAATTTTGTGCATTTTTGTTTACAGTGGGAACGGAAGAACAATTTGCGTCGCTTTGAAGGCTCATCGAGCATCTCCTCGGCGGATTATTTTGGAACTGGCCAGTCGAATCCGACCTCGCCAACGTCGTCGCTGTCCATGAATTTCGAGGGTCGCGTTGACCTCGAGGATGTACGCGAAAGTGTGAGACAAGGAGTTAACAAAGTAGCGGGCAAGCTGAGCTCCCTCGCTAATGCAGCAGTTTCGTCAATTCAGGACCGTTACGGACTCTAAACAAGAAAGCTGGCATTAAATATTGTTACTAATAAAAAAAAAAAAAAACAAACAAACAAAAATTTCTTATTCGTGTTATTCTATGAATTGTAAATAAAAGCTTCCGAGGAGCGAGACAATCTCCCCTCACTCTGTTTTTAGGGATATAATATTAAAAAAGTTCTGTAAAATTGTAAAGAGCATTTTTTATTTTTTGTCCTCGAGAAAAATTAAAAAGTTTCAACTACATGCATTTTCTCTTGTTTTTAACAACACTTTTTTTAATGCAACACTCTTATTTATAACGTTGTTGTAAATACTAAAAAAAATATAAATCTAAATCATAAATTTAAACTTTTATTATATAAATATAAATATTCATATATATAAATATAAAATTAATATTTATATTAATATTTGTATAATATAGAATATAAATATTCATATATATAAATATAAAATATAAATATTTATATTTTATATTATATTATATAAATATTAATATAAATATCTATATTTTATATTATATTACATAAATATTAATATGAATGTTTATATTTTATATTATATTGTATAAATATTAATATAAATATTTATACAATAAAATTGTAAAGAAAAAAATAACGAGCAGAAAATGTAACTAGTTTTTTCTTCTTTGCTTTTTTGTATATAACTTTTTTTTGGATAATAGCTTTTTTTGAATATATCACAAATTTTTATGAAAATAGCATCTAGTAAAGATTTCTTGTACGACGAATAACAATCGAATTTTTATTCCTTTGTAAAAGATAAAAAAAAAGACTAACGATGATGTATATTTTGTATATAATACTGCTGTGTATTTTTGAAAAGTTTGTCTGCAAGAGGAGGATGGTAATTTTCTCTTTTTAAATTTATAGGTAGAAAGTTCCAGAAAGTTCCTATCTACATTATTCTAATTTTCTATGTAGAAAGTTCCTATCTACATTATTCTAATTTTCTATGTAGAAATTTAGTATCGAATTTTTTCTAAATTTCAACCACTCTCTACGTAGAAAGTTACTATTTAATTTTTTCCAACTTTCTACATAGAAATTTACTATCTACTTTTTTTTAATTTCTACATAGAAACTTACTATCTACTTGAATCTAACTTTCTACCTCTTTCTACAAAGAAAAATACTTTCTACGTAGAAAATTACTAGCTACTTCTTTCTAACTTTCTACCACTTTCTACGTAGAAACTTACTATTTACTTGAATCTATCTTTCTACGTAGAAATTTACTTTCTTCTTCTTTCTAACTTTCTGCCACTTTCTACACAGAAAGATACTATTTACGTAGAAAATCAGAAAGTAGGAGTAGAAAGTCAGGACGTGATTTGCAACTTTCTAGCTAGAAAGTCAGAAAGGAGTTTTGCAACTTTCTACCTAAAAAGTCAAAAAGTTCTTTGCAACTTTCTACCTAGAAAGTCAGAAAGGTTAAGAATCTTCCAATCCACCTCCTGCAGTTAATGGCCTTTTAAAAATAAACCGCAAAATAGTTTCTATTCTACGATAAAATATTTGGACGAGAAACAGTTAACAAGTGACGAGAATTAAAATTTCTTTTCATTTTCAATATGAATAGTTTCTATAAGCAACTGTCGAGGATTTTCGAGGCATTTCCTATGGAATCCAAGAGTTCGGAATCGGCAGGAGCTTGTTGGCATTTTGAGACTAGATGCGAGTAGGGCTTCCCGTGAAGGAAACAGACGAGGACCACAGTCATATTGTCGCAGCCAATTTCCATGAGGACATCGGGTGCTAGGCAGTGCTTCAATAATTCCTCGCAGATTTCTTCTGGGTCCACCAACTTTTGTTCATCGCCTTCCATTCTTGGCGTGGCTATTCTACTCCTCACGAACTTCACCACGTCCTCGTTTGTCATCACATCCCAAATTCCATCGCAGGCGAGAATCACAAACTCCCAATCCTCGTTTATCTGCAATTCTTCGACATCTGGAAGCACTGAAATTCACCAAGTAATTTAATTTCAATTTTTCACGAAAAATAATCCATTGTCAATTTTTCACAAACAATAATTCAATTCAATTTTTTATACAAAACAATATTTCAAAATTATGTCCTTTTCTTTTTCAATTTCAATTTTAAAAAATATAATTCAATTTTTTATACAAAACAATATTTCGAAATAATGTGCTTCTTCGGGGTTTCTACAATTTTTTCTTTACAAAATTCCATGAGTTTTCCATGATTTCCATGAAATAAATAAAAAAAATTTCATGATATTTTTTAAATGTATTTTTTAATAAAAAAATTAATTTTTCAATATTTCGTAAGTATTTAAATTACTTTTCAAATAGTGAAAGATTTTAAAAAATAATTTTTTACAGAATTTAAATTACTCGGGATCATTACTTTTAATTTTAAAACTATTCTAAGTATTTTGAAGTGTTTTTTAATATTTTGAAGTATTTTTAAGAAGTCTGATGTATTATAGAACTTCTAAAAAAATTTTAAAAACTAATATTTTTAAATATGTTTCTTAAAGTATTTTAAAAAAATCTGAAGTATATTTCAATATTTTTAAGTTTTTTAAAAATATTTTAAAGTATTTTAAAATATTTTGAAGTATTTTACAATATTTTAAAATATTGAGAAATATTTGGAAATAGTTTAAAGTAATTTTAAGCATTTCAAAATATTTTAAAGAAATTTAAAAAATTTTGAAGTATTGGGAAGTGTTTAGAACTATTTTCCAGTACTTTCAAGTATTTGAAAATAGTTTAAAATAATTTTAAATATTTTGAAGAAATTTAAAATATTTTTAATTATTTTGAGGTAGTCTGAAAAATTATAGAGCTTTTAAAAGAATATTTTTAAATCTATTTTTTAAAGTATTTTAAAGTAATTTTAAGTATATATTTCAATATTTTAAAACTTTTTAAGTTATTTTTTTTAAATATTTTGAAATATTGAGAAGTATTCAGAAATATTTTGACGTATTAGAAAGTATTTGGGAATAGTTCAAAGTAATTTTAAGTATTTTAAAATATTTTGAAGTATTTTAAAGTATTTTAAAGCATTTTCATGTTTTCTAAAGTACTTTAAAGTATTTTTAAATATTTAGAAACGTTTTCAAGAGTTTTTAAATATTTTGAAGTAAAATAAGGTATTTTAAAGTAGTTTTAAGTATTTTTGAAGTATTTTGAAGTTATCCGAAGTTTTTTAAAGTGGTTTTAAGTATTTTGAAATATTTTCAAGACATTTGATGTACTTTTAAATATTTTGAAGTATTTTAAAATATTTTGAAATATTGAGAAGTATTCAGAAATATTTTGAAGTATTGGAAAGTATTTGGAAATAGTTCAAAGTAATTTTAAGTATTTCAAAATATTCTGAAGTACTTTAAAGTATTTTAAAGTATTCTAAAGTATTTAAAGTAAAAGTACTTTAAAGTATTTTTAAATATTTAGAAATGTTTTCAAGAGTTTTTAAATATTTTGAAGTAATATAAAGTATTTTAAAGTAGTTTTAAGTTAAATATTTTGAAATATTTTAAAGAAATTTTATGTATTTTTAAATATTTTAAAGTATTATTAAATATTTTAAAGCATTGGGAAATATTTTGAAAAATTGTATAGAAATTCTAAGTATTTAAAAATATTTTGAAGGTTTTTCTTTAATTTTTTTAGTATTTTGAAGTAGTTTAAAGTAGTTAAAAATATTTTAAAGGAATTTCAAGCATTTTAAAGTAATGTAAAATATTTTAAAGCATTTTAAGGTATATTAAAGAAATTTTAAATATAATATTTAAATATTTTATAGTATTTTTAAGTGTTTTTTAATATTTTTAAGTATTGCGAAGTATTTAAAAAAAATTAAAGTAATTTTAGATGTTTTTCAATATTTTAATGAAATTTTTAATTATTACTTTGAAGTATTTTAAAGTATTTTAAAGTTTATAAAGAATTTTGAATTGCTTTAAAGAGCACATCTTAAAGTAATTTTAAAAATAATAATTAAATTATATTATAATTTAAAATTATAATATTATTAATAAATATTTTGTTGTATTTTTAAGGGTTTTTAAATATTTAAAAGTATTTTAAAATATTTTGAAGTATTAGGAAGCATTTAGAAAAATTTTAAAATCATTTTCAGTATTTTTAAATTTTTTAAAGTTTTTTTTTTAATTTTGAAGTATTTTGAAGTATTTTGAAGTATTCTGAAGTAATTTAAAGTAGTTTTAAGTTTCTTGAAATATTATAGAAAAGTTAAGTATCTTGAAATATTTGGAAGTATTTGAAAGTTATTTTAATTAAATTTAAGAATTTTCTACTATTTTTAAGTATATTTACGGATTTTGTAGTAGTTTTAAGCGTTTTTAAATTTTTTAATGTAATTTTCAGTATTTTCAAATATTTTAATGCAATTTTTAGTATTTTCAAATATTTTAAAGTAATTTCAAGTATTTTTAAATATTTTAAAGTGTTTTTAAATATTTCGAAGTATTTTATAAAAAAAAATCAAGTAAAGATTTCAAAAGTTATTACTATCAGATTTTTTAATTTTAAAAATAAATCTTTATTTTTAACAACGTATGTGCATTTTGATTTTCTTAAATTTTTGTATAATAAAGGGTTGTCATTTTTTCAGGAAAAATTCAATGTTTTTTTTTAAATAAATGCATTGCATTTTTGTAAAATGTGTTTTGTACGTATTTTTGTATATATATTTTTGAATGTATTTTTTTAATATATTTTGTACGTATTTCTTTACGTATTTTTTTACGCATTTTTGTATATATTTTTGTATATATTTTTGTATATATTTTTGTATATATTTTTGTACGTATTTTTGTATATTTTTTGTACTTTTTTTGTATATATTTTTGTACACACTTGTGTTTGTACTTGCTATTTTCTTTAAAGATTAGTTCGCAATGAATTGTGCAAAATAAAGTGAAATCAAAGTAATGTAGAATTTAAAAAGTAAATACCAGTGACAATTTGTTCCTCTTGAGTTTTACGATTATTTTGCTTGAACATAAAATCTCCGAAGGCTCTAGACAATGACAAATGTCTATTGACTCTTCCTAATTCGACCCAACCACCCGCTGCTTCGATTCGCTTTTTCTCAGCCGGGCAATTTGGTTTATGATCCTGACTTAAAGGAATCGCGTGTCCTCGAACACACGCAACTGCTCTACTATCACCTGCATTCGCCTAAAAAAAAGCATTTCAATTTCTAAATATATACATTTAAATAAAATATTTTCAAACAATAAATATCCGAGTTTTCTAATTCTTTTACGGATAATTACAAAATTAAATGATTTCTAATCGTACAATTGCAAATTTAAAAGAATTTTCTAATCATAGAATTGCAAATTTAAAATAATTTTCTAACCATACAATTACAAATTTAAAAAAATTTCTAATCGTACAATTACAAATTGAAAAGATTTTTTTGCAAATTAGTTCTACATTAGAAGGCTCTTAGATTTGTGAGAGAATTTTTTACAGTAAAAAATGCAGAATTAGGACAAGAAGCAATTTTCGTATTTTCAGAAAATGTTGACAACTCACGCTATAAAGGATGTTGTTTTTAATGAGAAGAGTAATGGCCGTCGAGCCGGCATGTTTCTCTCTCAAGGCGGAATCATTCTGCATGTCTTTATCTAATTCCAAAAAGGCCTTCCGCAACGCTAGACTGATGTTTCCTGTTTGGTATTCGCTTCTTCTCGCCACATACTCATGCAGATGTTTACTAATGTATTGTGAGATAGCGGCTCCTAAAAAATAATCATAATGGTAAAAAAATCCTTTGTAAAAACTCCCTTCATCATATAATAAAGCATTTTTAAAAAACACTTTCATCAAAATAATAAACAATTTTTTAAAACCCTTTTCCTCAAAATGATAAACAATTTTTAAAAACCCCTGTCCTCATAATGATAAACAATTTTTTAAAACCCCTTTCCTCATAATGATAAACAATTTTTAAAAACCCCTTTCCTCATAATGATAAACAATTTTTAAAAACCCCTTTCATCATAAAAAACAATTATTTCCAAAAATAACATGCGTTTCAAAATTCATTTACTACTGAAGATGTTAATTGTTAAAAAATTGTCGGCTTCTGTTTTTTTATATAGAATTAAAAAATATTATTCCAATGGAAAAAATGCAAATGAAAGTTAAAAATAAAAATAGGGGTTGAATAAAAATTATTTTAAAAATAACAATCGATTGACCTATATAAAGTATAAATTTATAGGAAACCAAGGCTGTTTTTAAATAATTATTGTAGAAATATTTGTTATCTTGCAGAGAAAAATAAAATTTAAACAAAAATCTACGTCTCAGAACAAAATGTGAAAATTCTAAACAAATACAAAAATGACCGTGTATTTTCAAAAAGAGTAAATACATATTTTAATTAATGTTAATTTTATTATATTTTATTATATTATATTTTATTATATTTTATTATATTATAATTCAATATATTTTATATTAAATTATTTATGTTTATTTATATTGAATTGGTCATTAAAAAATGTCGTTAAAAATGTCGTTAAAATTGTCATTAAAAAATGTCATTAAAAATGTCATTAAAATGTCAATTTTCTTAAGAAATCGAAATTATTTTTTTACCGCCATGACCATCGTAGACTCCAAAAAAGGCAGCTTCCGAATCTTCAGGAAGTGAGAGAATATGAACGTGACTATCTTCCATGCTCACCCGCCATCCTTGCATACTCGAACTTCCCACTCGAAAATTATCATTTCTACAACAAGCTGTTTTTTTCGTCGTCACTGGTTCACTCAGAATTTGACCCATCGTTTTTCATCCAACACTTTCTGTTCCATTAAAACAAATTCATATTTAACATCGCCAATAAACATTTTTAAAAATAAACCAAATTCTACAAATACAAGAAAATTCATATAAAATATCTTAGTTAACGAAGACATTTTTGATTAATTTTCATACATTCGATCTTAACAAACGAAAAACTCAACCTACATTAAATTTCCAACTTTGTTTACAATTTTACTTCATTACTATTTCTGCTATTTTTATTTGCACCTTAACTTGCTAGAATGTCAGCACGAATGTCAGTTAAAACGTCAAGTTTCAAAAAGAGAATTAAATGTTCAAATTCCCGTTCAAAAAATTTGTCTTTTTGAAGAAAAATTACAAATTGAAATGCTTTTCGGTTTAATAACAAATTTTCCGCGGCCTTTGACCTACCTTCTGTCATTAACCTAATTAAACCTATTTTTAAATGTACGAAACCTAACCTTAAGTTTTAAAGCAAATGCCACTGATTAAATAGACGAGAGTTTAGTTATAAGACAGAATTTATATACTTGCCCATGAATAACAGGATTTTTAAACAGTAATTTAGATAATGTTAAGAATTTTCACATTAGATCTCACATAAAAAAAGGATAAAAATGTAATTTAAACTTTAAAATCTTTAAAAACGGGAAGAAATGACAGGAAACAATGTCAAACGTGGCGCTGCAATCGCCTGACTGTAACAAGTTCGCGAATTCTCAAATCGTCCGCTTGGAACAGCACCGTCGATTTTTAAATCACGCGGCAATATTTGAAAAAGCACAATCTCGTTAAAT
>WNHD01012159.1:0-10636 GCA_011057455.1 Ganaspis sp. Gsp50 | reverse complement strand
TTTATTGGGTTAAAACAACACCATAAGGATACAAATAGATTCAGCTTATTTTGACACGGATATTAGGGTTAAAACTACACTTCTTTTTTTCTGTGTATTGAAGAAAATTGTAATTTATTACATTGGTATTTTATAATTTCATTTATTACATAATATTACATTGGTAATATCTATTGAAGAAAGCTATAATTATAATTTATAATTACTTTGGTAATATCTATTAAAAAAAGCAAAAACTTTTAAAATCTTTAACGAAGAATTTCATTAGTATAACTACTAATTCATTAATTTCCAAAATAAAGAACGAATCAATATTGTTTCCTTTCAAGCTGAGAAACAGGATTCCCTTTGTAGAAGGTAGGTAATTTAACGGATGGGTAGCTTCCAAAGATATCGTTCCTTTCGTTTTGAAAAAGGTTTTCTTACTTTTTTTGTGTCTCAGCTCGTTCGAATATAAAAATCGCGTGTATATATACGTCGTACTCAAATACGTATACATTTTGACAAGCTTTAAGCTTCTGCTAAGAATAAACCTAGAATCAATAACAGACTGCCTAGACTGATAACAGAAGACAGCTTGCTGCTTCCCAGCTTTGACAAAGTTTCCAAGAGAAATTCCTTAACGGCAACACTATAATATCGAGTCAACACATTGTTCCATTTTCCACTTCTATCGAACCTATCGAAATTGTTATGAATGTAGAATACAAGTAGAATGTCACAGGACAAAAATTAAAGAAAAAACAGATCTATCCATGAATCGTTGCCAAGAACGTCGAGAACAGAAAAGACTCACAATCAGCAAAATAGTGAATACAAAGATGCCAATTAGAGCCCAAGTTGAAAGCCTAATTGCAAAATGCTCGAAACTCTAGTCACGAAATTGGGAAGCAGGATTTGTTTAAATAAACTGTGCCCTCCGCGCAAGAGTAACGTTTCCAGGTGAATTTTCCGACAACTACGTGCGGTTTGTTCGAAATTACCTTCCGAGGGAAATTTTGCCTAGAGGGAAATTAAATTAACGACGCCTCCTTTCCGCTTAATGTAGAATGTTGGTTCCAAGTTGCACTGCGTTCGTACACTTCTCTTTAACATTCTTGGCTCTTTTTTCTCTTGTCTTATTTCAACAACGCGGGATCTCTCTTTAGACAGACTTTGTCTCCTTTCCTTTAGCACTCGCGCCTTTATTGCTGCAAGCTAACAACCCTAATTCGTATTAATGGGTGGCCCGACGCCAAGTGAGTGCTCCTCAGTTCTCCTCCTCATCCGCATCCTCGCGCGAGGGAAGAGATCTTTCCCGAAGCCCAGACAGCTTTCAAATGCTGGCAATTCTCCTTCGTTGCCATAATCATGAAATAAAGCTCGAGCGTAACCACGTGGGAGCTAGAGAGCATCATCGAGCAATGACGAATGTGAGGATGACGAGACGAAGGAAGTCGTCCATTACGCCGAGTTTCTCAAAAATATTACCACTCTCATGAGGCAAGCACACTAAACTCTCTTGTGCTTTACCAGCATCCATTCAGTGCATAACTTACGTTCAAGATTCACTGCCAAAGAAAACTACACACAACCCCAAAATTTTCTATCATTTACTATCATTTACCATCATTTACCAAATCTTTTCTATCATCTACCATCATCTTTATCTACTTTATTATCCATATTACGATCAATATATATATGCATACATATACTCTTTAAAAATGAATTAGAGAAAGTTCGCTTATTCATTTTTAGAGAGTAGGTATACCTACATATATACATACATATGTGACGCTCCACGAGAAAAGGGACCTTACAAGCTGTTCAATATGGTCGCTTTTGCAGCAGTACAACATTTTTTGCATAAGGTCGCTATTACTATAGTAATAGCGACCTTATGCAAAAAAGGTCCCTTTTCTCGTGGAGCGTCACATATATATATATATATATATATATATATATATATACATATACCATCCATATTATCATCTAATCCAATTTTTTGAACTCACATCCAAAAATACGAAACGAGCGAGCATGAATGATATGTTAGTGTTGATTGAGCATGAAAATAAAATGTGATTTCCGTTTCAAATGTACATTCAAAGTTGGTCAGAATTTATTGTCGGTATAGAAATAATAGTGAAATACTGCTTGTGCACTTGTCATCGACGCGACAAATGTTACATTGGCATATACATGCGCACGTACACAGATAAACATTTACGCTGGCTGTATATATAGTAGAAGTGATCAAAATGCAGACGTACTTCAGAGTAAACGTCAATTTTGGATCTGATTCAAGAATTGCGACGAATGAGATTAAAGCTTTTACTGTCAGGTCGATGAACATGTCGAGACAAGGGGAAATGTTTCCATTTAGATTTCAACTTCATACCCAAGTCAGCAGACATTTCTGACTTTTAAGCAGATTAGGAATATATTATTAATCAAGCAAGACAACCTTCTTTGGTAATTAAATTAACTCCACAGGTATTCAAACTTTGTCAGTCTCAAACATGATCCATTCAAAGTAATTAATTACTTTTATTATGGCTTTTATTATAATCATTGTTTTATTATAATCATTGTTTTATTATAATCATTGTTTTATTATAATCGTTGTTTTATTATAATTATTGTTTTACTATAGTATATTAGTTTTATCACAGTTTGCTTTAAAGTATCAACTTGATACCAAAAAGTTTCAAATTGATCACAAAATATTCATCAGTTTGATATTTTTGATATAATTTTGATACTTTCAAGTAAACTATGATTATAATCATTGCTTTACTATAGTAATTGTTTTATTATAATCATTGTTTTACTATAGTAATAATTTTTTTATTATAATCATTGTTTTACTATATTAATTGTCTTTATCATTATTTTACTATTTAGTAATTGTTTTATTATAATAATTTCTTTATTATAATAATTTCTTTATTATAATAACTTCTTTATTATAATAATTTCTTTATTATAATAATTTCTTTATTATAATAATTGCTTCATTATAATAATTGCTTTCATTATCTGGCGCACTTCAATTTAACGGAGAAATTTCTATGTGCTTTCTTGTGAAAATAGTTTGATCAAACTGAGCAAATTTCGAAGCTGCTTGTTCTAAAAATATTTTTCTGTCCATTCTGGAAGTCGAAACGATATTCTATCTCAAGCGAACGTTGACACACGTGACTTCACTCCCATGTAGACTATCCGTTGGTCTGGCAAAACAGTGAAAGCGTTTTTAAAACGACTCTTCCCTTGGGCATTTACGCATAACAAGGATGCTCCGAAACTATTATCATATTTCTCTCCCGCTATTACTACTTAAACAATCTGCAATCGAATTTTTTCATTTTTCGCAAACCAATTTCAGTCGCTAAACATGCCTTATCTAGAAGTCCTTTAAACCAAAAACAAAACCGGAATACCCGAAAAACCAAAAAATTCTCCAAAGTGCAAAAAACGATCTAATAGAGTCAAAAATTTCCCTATAAGAGAAAAATTTCCCCATAAGAGTCAAAAATGTTCCTTCAAGAGTCAAAAGTTTCCCCTTAAGATAGTTTCCCTCTAAGATTTTTTACATTTAAATTTTACTAAAAGTGCTAAAAATGTATCCAAAAGAGCCGAAAAAAAAAGAAAGAAAAAATGTTCTCAAAACAGATGTCAAGATTTATTAAACTCCGGGAGAAAAAATGCACACTAAAACCGTGGGAAAACAATTCCAGGCAGCCTACTGACTTGACTTTCACGGAAGTATTAAGGTGGGACTTATTTTACAATGAAGGCGATTAGAGTTGAAGCTGAAGTGAGGCGCGTAAGCAAAAACATTTGGCGAGACTGAGCGATCTCAAAAGAATCAAAATAAGGAAACGCTGTGCTGCGATTGATTAATTAACTCCAAGTGATCGTGAGAGACGGTATTTATTTCCCCCCGGGGAGGCCACTTGTGAAAGGAAATTGCGACGTACTTTCGTACTTGATTCATATAATTTAGTTTCTTGATTCACATGCCTATATACAAATCGAAGCACGAAATGCTCTATATTTTACACGCAATGGCAAACCATTGGATGTAAAATATGGTTTCTGATATATAATACTATTGTGTGGGGAAATAGATAGGAAATAAGAAAAGCTCACCAGCTCACCTTTATCATATTCTTTTCTCACCAAAGAGAGGAAATTGAAAACTTTCCACTGTGTAAACGCAACTCGTATAAGAGATCTGGTAGAATCTGATTTATAACTTATCTCCGATTTGCTATACGAGGTCGAGATATACTGGACCGAGGTTCCGGTCGATAAAGAGAAAGGTACTAAAAGGTATCAAAGTACCGTGTTCAGTTACAATAAGTAAAATCTCTGCAGTAGGGCACCTCACTTTTTAAAGAATGTCCTCTTACTTTCAGCATTATTGCACCTTAGTTTATTTTGCAATATAAAGAAGAAGAGAATAAAGAAGTAGACAGAAAAGTAGACAAAGAAGAAAACGAAGAAGAAGTCGAAGAAAACGAAAAAGAAGACGAAGAAGAAAACAAAGAAGACGAAGAAGAAGGCAAAGAAGAAAACGAAGAAGAAGACGAAGAAGAAAACAAAGAAGAAAACGAAGAAGAAGACGAAGAAGAAAACAAAGAAGAAAACAAAGAAGAAAACAAAGAAGATAACAAAGAAGAAAACAAAGAAAGCGAAAAAGAAGAAATGCAAAAATAGTCATGAAAAGAACAAAATAAGTTTTCAAATCTAAAGGTCCGTAACATAGCTACGAACTCTGCCATCTGTCGGCAACGCCGCGAAACACTAACCAAAAAGATAAGAGGCTACTAAACCCGAGCGGTACATGCACCAGAACCGGCCTGATACTTCTTGGTTCATAAACATCACATTTTCTCTACAAACACGTGAAAAAAGATGATCAAAACTTCGGTACATGTTTGCCAAAAAGGGTTAAAAGGAATCCTTTGTCGGTAATTAGTTGGTATGAACGGTATATACAATGAGGAAAGAAAACAGCGGTGGTGGAGAGAAAAAGAAGATGGAGGAGACCTGTTTGATCGAGAAAAGTAATTTTCCCTGAGAGAGGTGAAATGTAAAAGTGGAAAGAAGCTCTAGGATGGTTCGAAAACTCGCTACTATTTCTTCTTTATTTCTTTTCGCATTGGATAATGAGAAAACTTAGATAGTTATTTTTCCCGTAAATTGGCCATGGGGAGAGAATGATAAACGTGGACGGTTACTAACTGGTGTGGCGATGAGAAAAAAGTAACCAGGCCAAGCGGAAATTTTGTAACTATTATGCAGCTGCATTTATAAAGTCCCAGGGGGATCAAAGACCCGGAAAAATTTTGCATAGAATAAATTTATCAGTTAAAGTACAAGCCGAGTGAAAGAGAGAAATAAAGCGAAAAGGTAGTATCTACACTCCAGACACAGTGAGCTATAATCGAAAATAAGATACCAAAGGCTAAATAAGGCGAAATAGTGTAAAATGTGTGCGAAATAGTGTAAAATGTGTGTAAAATAGTGTAAAATGTGTGCGAAATAGTGTAAAATGTGTGCAAAATAGTGTAAAATGTGTGCAAAATAGTGTAAACTGTGTACAAAATAGTGCAAAATATTGTAAGATATGTACACAAAATAATAATAAAAAATACGTCTCAAAACTATTAGATTATCAGACTTATTTTGAAAAGATAGATAACGAACGTTGAAGATAGATGGAAGCGATTACACAAGTTTGTTGGAGTACAAGTCAGAAAGTTTTTAATTTATGGGTAAGATGGAAGGAGATTTTGGAGTGAAATAAACAAGAAATCAATGTGTATTGGAAAGAGGACAAAGAGGAGGAATCTAGAGCACGAATTGAGGAAAGTTGTTACCTTGTTTGCTTTCTCTCGCAGTTTGTGCGGGTGTGGCAAGATCAACTTGTAAACAAGTATAGTTAAGTACACAACGATATAGCCAATTTATCTCAAGGAACTAGAAAATGTCTGCAAGTTGGAAACATACTTTCGTACTGAGAATGCAAAAGTTAAACTTGCACTTTCCATTGTATTGCTGATAGATTAGATGCACTTAAAATTCAGAACCAAAATACCAAACGTTTAGTAATTGCTTCGAGTCACCTGATGCACATGAGTGTTAGGTATTATTAGAATATGTTTGAAATTTTTTTTACTGCTTTTGGAAATATTGTTTCGAAAATATTACATTTAATACGGATGTCAATAACCATTCTTCTTTGGTTCATAATCATAATCCTTGGTTGGTTAGTGATCATCTTTAGTTAGTAAAGAACTATCCTTGGTTGAACAATAACCATCCTTAGATGATCAATAACCATCCATGATTGTTCGATAACCATCCTTATATGGTTCATAATCATCCTTGATTGCTTAATAATCATCTTAGGTTGCTTAATAAACATCCTAGGTTGCTTAATAATCATCCTAGGTTGCTTAATAAACATCCTTGGTTGATCAATAACCATCCTTGGTTGGTCAATAACCATTCTTGGTTGGTCAATAACCATCCTTAGTTGGTCAATAACCATTCATTGTTCATTAATAAGCATGCTTGGTTGAAGAAAAATTTCGTGGCGCTAGCTAGCAGCGCTAGATACATGGTAATTTTTCATAAATCTCGCGCTGCTAGCTAGCGCCACGAAATTTTTCTACTCGGGTTACAAGCGGGTTTGGTTTGTGAAAAGAAGAAATGATTTTACGATGTGAGTAAAAAAGGAACAAGAATGAGGACCTTTATGAATGAGAAGAGAATGCAACCCTCTTACGATAACAAGAGTAGGCTTATCCAGGAGTGATGCTTATAGGAATAGAAACGTGTTTGACCTACAAAGATTGTAAACATTGAGGAGATCGTTGCACAATTTCATGGTTATTTCGCTGTTGCGGCTATAATCGTCTCGACAGTTTTCCGCTTCACTTAACAATTGACATTACATAAGAGGATTCTCAAGAACAGTAGTACTACTTTCATTTCGTTAAATGATTAACTGCCCTTGGGATGTAATATCAATGGCACCTATGGGTCATCTTTCGCGCAAAAATTACGTTTCATCACAATTAGCAGAATACGCTTCAGCACTAAAATTGGTATGTTATCAAACACCAACTACTTTCACTTTTCAATTATTAGAGCATTCAACCATAAATTGCGATAAATACAACTTGCGATTGACAGTGTTGAATGAAAATTAATGTTCGAATAATGGTGGAAATTCATTAATGTTCGAAAACCAATGATGGGGAATTCATTAATGTTCGAAAGCCAATGATGGAAAATTCATTAATGTTCGAAAGCCAATGATGGAAAATTCATTAATGTTCGAAAAACAATGATGAAAAATTCATTAATGTTTGAATACCAATGATACAATTAGAATTTTACATAAGGATAAGGATTATTAAAGTTGTAGAGAAATATATGTGCACAATGAACGAAATGTTTTCTTTTTGATTCCTCCAGGAAAGGGTGAACTTTACGGGATGGAACTTAATCAATAATTCTATTGTTCCCTCACACTGGCTGAAATAATTTATTAGTTTACTCGATCGTCTAGCTTTATTGTCATCAGAATTAGGCAAACTCTCGAAAACATTTCCCGTGCTCAATTTACATAAAAGCGAAGGAGGCGAGGGGGTATTTACTAGCTGAAAGAGTGTACACGCTATTACACATGTAATAGTGTGTAATATTCATAACTTCGCGTAATAGCCTGTATTTACATTTAAAAATTGAAGATATTACGGCTATTACAAGCTATTACACGAGGGGTGTACACTCCAATACCAGAGTGAATACCCCCTTGGAAGGAGGCGAGGATGTATCCAATATTCGTCCTTTCACGCGTGTACGTAATTCTGCTGCCGATATATACATGGTACGTAATACCAGTACATCCACCACAGAACATGAATATACTTGTATGTACATATATACATACACTTAGGTATTTACTGTATATACACACACAGATATGTACTGTATATACACATAGAACTGTATATACACATAGAACTGTATATACACATAGAACTGTATATACACACACATGTATGTACTATATACACACGTATCTATGTACTATATATACTCATAGCTATGCACTATATATATACACATAGCTATGCACTATATATACACATAGCTATGTACTACATATACACATAGGTACGTACTTTATATACACATAAGGTATATGTGCATACAAATACACATACATACACACATACATATATACATACATCGGTATACATACATAGATAGTATACATACATAACAAATAGAATACACGTATTGCAAATAAGTTTACTACCATAAAATCGGAAATACGAGAATATAACTTGTTTTTAAAATGTTTTTAGTGAGTTCGCGTCTGAACCGAGAATCTAGACAACTTGCTTTTATTTTGGCTTTTTTATTGGAACAAATATTGCAGTTTTACAGCAAAGAAAGTTGCTTCATGCACAATAGAGTCTTGTTGCTGAACTCTTTAGCTCCAGATATTTGTCTCCAAAAAACCTGGTCAATTTTTCCAAAGGATATATAATAACAAGAACACAAAGTATTCAAATTCATCTCACAACATGATTCCATCATACCGATTTACGGGCGGTTTTCTATGCAAATAGAATCAAAAACTTACAAAAATCTACAAAATCAGAGAACCACAAAATCAAATATCTACGAAATCAGAAAACCACAAAATCAAAGATCGACATGATCAGAGAACCACAAAATCAAAGACCGAATCAAAAATTTACAAAATCAAAGTTCCAGAGTCAGTGAACCATATAGAATAGCAAACACACATTTGAACAAAATTTGTCTTTTCGCATTTTATTGATCAAAAAACCCTGCCAACTTTGCTTTTATGGGGGAGGAAGAAAGAAAAGAAAGGAAGACCAGCCTTATACCTTCCATAGCTACGTCCTTAGTTGGATGCAACGTATGGAAAGACTTGAGCCGGAAACTGTGATCTTGAATAATAATGCGCCCTTCCCAGTGCACAGATTCGACGAAGTATTAACTTGTTTCTATTGCTTTCTCATGAAAAGAATAATAAAAAGATATTATAATTTTCTACTTCCTTATTACTATTGCAAAAGTAATTCATGTAGCTATCAAATTCAAAATGCCAATAAGAATGACAGAGATAGTATCATGTAAATTCTACAAGTGTCCTGTAACACAAATACCCAAATAAAACAATCTTTTATAATATTAAAGGTTGTAAAACAACTCAAATAAAACAACCATCTGCAACTCTAAAAACAACACAAACCCTACAACCTACAAAATAAGAAAATAACCCACTTTATGATTTTCAAAAAGAAAAGTAAACGACCCAAATAGGACCTTGACCATAAATGAAGAATTCGGTCCGTAAAATGACACGTTTAGCTGTACGTGCGTCTTGTTACCTGGAAAATGCAAATGATCTCGACACGTGTGAGCAAGATGTCCAAGTCTTGAGGGTAAATTGCTTGGTCACCATAAAAGCCTCTAAAATCCAATTTGAGGGAGCGCACGTGGTGAGGCAGTAAAGTGTCAAATTGCCATGCTCATTTATAAGTAATTGCGGGAATTTATTTTGGAAAAATGGAGGCAATTATTGCAAGTTGTGCGGCAGCGGTTGGACCTGATAGTTTTGGATCGGATCGTAGATAGGACAAGGCAGGTCGCTATTTACTTGTTTATAGGGCCTGGTTTCGCGCGTCGGTTAGTAACGGTCTCCGGAACGAAGGGATCGGCATGAGAGATTTTGGCACTGTGCCATGTCGACACAAAGACTCGCCATCACAGCCTAAAATCGCTGGCTACCCTGTAAAAAAGTTTCCTCTTCAATTCGTACTAACCGAGCAACTAAACACTGTCCTCTACCTATATCATCAACAAAAACTCATGTCAGTTACTTTTTCCCAAAAACAAAGAAAAAATGTCCCTTCATCTCAAGAATGTACAATGTATATAATCTCTCATTTGTACATTTGTACATTACTATTATTTCATTTGTACATTACAATTATTTCATTTGTACATTACAATTACTTCATTTGTACATTACAATTATTTCATTTCAGGGATCACAGTCGTTTATTCATTCAATTTTAGGTGCAAAAAGGGGATTTTCAATTTTAAAAACGGGATTTCTTCCATAAAAAGGGGATTTTTAAATGAAGAAAAAAAATAATAAAACAGCGATATTTAAAAATTTTAAAAAATTAATTTTCTATAGAATTTAAATTACTCAAGGTCATTATTTTAAATATTAAAACCATTTTAAGTATTTTGAAGCATCTTTGAATATTTTGAAGTATTTTGAAGTACTCTTGTAGCATTTTAATTCCTTTTAAAACATTTTCAAAAATTACATTTTAAAACCTTTAAAAACACTTGAATATACTGCAAAATATTAAAAGACACTTAAAATTGTATAAAAATATTTAAATTTACTTAAAATTACTTTAAAATGCTTTAAAATGCTTTAAAATACTTCAAAATACTTCAAAATACTTCAAATTACATCAAAATATTTTAAAAAACTTAAAATTACTTATAAATAATTCCAAATACTTTCCAATACCTCAAAATATTTTAAAACATTTCAAAATACTTTAAA
>WNHD01012151.1:0-15414 GCA_011057455.1 Ganaspis sp. Gsp50 | reverse complement strand
AATTTATTTGATTTAATGTTTTTACGTAAACCAACTTAAATTATTCTATGTTAACGATAATACAATAAATTAATAAGTTAATTTACATTATAATGGGGGAAATTTGTAAAATATTTTGTGACATTTAGTTTTTTAACCTCGTTTTTAACATTTTGTTTTTTCTTTCAGCTTTTAGGTGCAAATGTATAATTTTTATCAACAATGTTTCAAAATTTGTTAAAATTCATTTTAATTTTACGTTTTGGTAATTCTACATCGTGTATTTTACTTACTGGTGCTTTTGAAAACCATTTTTTAGTTTAAGGTTATGTCAATGTCATCAACTCTCTGAAATGCACTTTTTGGAGTTTTTTTGCAACTATTTTCTTTCTTTTTAATGTAATTTTCAACGTGGTGTGTTTTCTCTTCGTTTTTCGATTTAATTTTGATTCAGAATATAGGATAAATCGTAGTTAAAATTGAATTACGATTGCTAAAGCACTTGGTGAGAGCTACATTGCGGTTCTGTCGGATAAGATAACGAGGTAATTGTCAACCTTTC
The DNA here is from genome assembly GCA_011057455.1 of Ganaspis sp. Gsp50. Taxonomy (NCBI): domain Eukaryota; kingdom Metazoa; phylum Arthropoda; class Insecta; order Hymenoptera; family Figitidae; genus Ganaspis; species Ganaspis sp. Gsp50. The sequence continues at coordinate 14,873 of WNHD01012151.1, read as the reverse complement.
ATGTAGCAAGTAGGTAACTATAAAGTACACTTAAAGGCATAAACGATGATTTTCAACCTAATTGCACATTATGTCAATGATGTAAATAAACTTATTTCTCTTTAGTACAATATTTTTTAATATAATTTAATATTTATTTAAAAGTATAATAATTATGGATAAATATATAAAATATAAATATAAAATATATAAAAATAGATAAAAATATAAATAAAATGCTTTATTTGAAATAGTGAAATGTATCACCATATTTACTATAAAGTGAACGCATTTTAATTCGGAAACGTAAATGGACGCATTTCAAATCACAAGCGTTGTAAATTGAACACTTCAATTTGTAAACGTGGTGATTTAAAATTTATTGAATTTGGACGCATTTGCATTTGGAAGTGTTGTGATTTGGAGACGTTCAAATTCTAAAGAATTTAAAAAATCCACTATTTTTTATTTTTTTTGAATTTTTTGTTTCTTTTTATTATTGTTGTTACTGTAATTACTTAACAATGTTAAAAGGAAAATTTCGTATGTAAATATAAATTAAGAAATGAATAAATATTCATAAAAAAACAAATAAAGAAATATTCTTTGAAATTACTGCCAGATTTTCTAAAGATAAAATAATTTTTACGAACATTTAAAGAGACGAACACCTGCTGAGAAGCTCAAGAATAACAATAAGATTGATAATGATCATTAATGAATTAAAATGTCGAGCGTGTCGGAAATCTCATTTACCTTTCTGCCTAACCGTTCATTGACTCCTTTTACTGATAAAAAGACCATCAATTGCCCAGCATCACAAATCCTGAATTCCATTCATGTGCAAGTCCCACGGGCTTATTTACTTAGGATTTAAATATTATTCTACATAATTATATTTTTTTATATATATTTGCGTTAAAATTTATTCAGATTTATCATATAGTAAAGTATGTTTCTAAAGTTTGAAACCTTCATTTGAACGAACTGTTTTCTTTTCGTTTTAATTTTTTAAGAATATACTTTTTTAAAGGAAGTAGACAATTGTTTTTAAACAATAATAACATAAAAGTTCATAATTTTTACGTAAAATAATATTTTAGGACAAATCTGAATTTTTAAAAATATAGAAGAATAAAAATTTCGTTTATTTGAACGTTCGGAACTTTATTTACATTAGTAAAATTATCACATTTATGACATAATGTACCTAATTAGAATATTTTACGTCATAAATGTGATAACTTTACTTTTCAGAAGTCTGTAGTCTTATTTTATTAATTGAATAATTAGTCTATGATTACAATAATTATAGTCTATGATGACATTAGTTTATGATTACAATAATTATTCTATAATTAAAAGCTAGCTACTTGTTTTATAACTCAATTTACTTGATCATCTGTTTCATTTAAGGAATTTAATTTTTTCTGAATTAATCAATGTCTTTATTATTTACACGAGTATCTATATGTAAAATGCTTTCTATGTCGAAACTGTGGTCGAAATTGTATTAAAATGACTAAATAATGAAATTCTAAAGCAACATGATTTTCATAAATAATGTTTTAATAATAATAAGCTATGAAAGTCACAGGAATATTTCTTTACCAAGTTGAAGTCCACAACGTTTTTCATCAACGATTTAAACTGAAAATATTTTTCTATTTATTTTTTCTTTCCAATTTTTATCTTAAAAGATTTTTTAAAATGTTTTTTATTTAAGTAGGCAATAATTTTTATATTATTACGCTTAGTGACATATTCGAGGGCATATTAATCTTTTTTTAATCGTTGACAAAACGTTGCGGACTTCAACCAGGTATTTCTTTAATTGTTCTCAAATCGACATTGAAAAAATTGTAGTAAACGCATATCTTTAAGAAACATATAAATTTTTATGAATTATAGATTTATAAATGCAGATTTGAACTTATGGTAACTCTGACTTTTTCAAAACTCTCTTCAAATATGGTCAAGTATTTTTCTCAACACAAAACATAACGCATTTCTGAAAACTTGTGAAAACTGTCAAACACTGAAGCCGGTCGACCGCCATATTGGTTCTGTCAACTGCAAATCCAGGGACGTGAAACTAGTCCTCGTGCCCTGCAAAAATCGTACAAACTCAAGTTCAAAATATCAGCTAGTCAACTAATGACTCAAAACTTATTTTTTTTTAATTCTATACAAAAGTAGATAGAAGTAGTACAAGTAGAAACCATTCTAGCTTCTAATCACTATACCTGAATATTTACGCTTCACAAAATCGTGACAAATGATGATTCAGTTCAATCTAAAGACACTGCTTCATCCTTAATTTATTGTTATTGTTCAATTCTTCAAAAGTTAATTCCTTTTTGTTACAATTGTTACAATTTGAATAATTTTTTAACGTAATATACTTACTTAATTAACGCACGCGCAAATTATTTCTATTTTGAAGATTTTTGCGTCATTTTCAGATTTTTAGAATTCTTAAAAATGTTTCTTGAGAATTTAACATTTTCACAATAACTTTTCAGAAATTATAAATTGAAATTATGGTTTACTTAATATCCTACTGAATACGCATCATAAAGTAAGTGATTCTTTCTTGCATTTTTTAAAAGATTTGTGCATTTCATTATGCAAATTTGCAAAGTGGGTAGAAAAAATGTGTTCAAAATGGCAGTCATTGTCTCTTGACTGTAAAAGAAAGTTGTTTTGAATAAATAACAAACTATGTCAAGAACCAGAAGTACTAGTTCTTTTTAAAGAAATACCCAAGTTTACAATTCTTGATATTGCTGTAAGCATTTCGTCTTTTACGTTGATTAATTTTTAAGGATTTTAAGGAGAATCCAAAATACGTGATTTGAGGTTAGTTTTTCAATGCGTCACTTTGGTCACTTTCAAGGCGTCGAGGTTAAAAAACCACTTGTTCTGGACTTTCCTTTAATACTCAATTATCAGAATCGTCATCACCATTATCATCATCATCATCATCATCATCATCATCATCTTCTTCGCGTTTTAATACAGTGGTTTCAAGTTTCAACGCATCTCAGTTTGAACGCTTTCAAATTTCAACGCTTACTTAGTTGCAACGCGTTTAAATTTCAACGCTTCCGATTTTGAACGCTTCTAAATTTCAACGCTTCCGAATTTAAGCGCGTCCAAATATAAACGATTCAAAATTTGAATGCGCTCAATTTACAACGCTTACATAATTAAATGGGCTAAAATTACCATAAACTACTAAAGTTGAAAGCGTCAAAATTTCAACCTTTACTTTGAACGCATCCAGTGTGAAACGCTTACGAATTTACAAACGTTTAAATACAACCCTCCCAAATTGGAACATGTCCAAAGAGAGAGCTAACATTTTTTTAAATCTTTTAAAACGTGTTCAAATTGTAAAGCTAAAAATTCAAAAGCGTAATATTTAAACAATTAGCGTAAACTAATTTATTCATAATTGTATGCGTTTAATTTACAACTCTTTCCAATAATAATTAAAAATGCAAATGAATGGATTTTTAAAGATAATTCGTGTAAGATTTAAGAAATAGAAATCAAGTGGGGTAATTTGAAAAGGTTAGGTTAATTATCAGGTCAAAACTAGCTTTCTCTTGGACCGTCATCAACTATATCATGTCAATGCATGTAATTAGATCCTCAGCATTATTTATCTATGTTCAATTTAAAATGTTACTTTTTGGAAAAAATGTAAGTTAAAAATTTTCGAAACGAATTGCAGGATTCCAGTGATGACCTTTTAAATTGCAAGATTAATATTTTCTCGTGACTGTCTTAAATTTCTACCTTCCTGGATCAACTTTCTATTCAACCTTAATAAATTCTATTAATAGATTCTATTAATAATCTTTACTAGATAAATTATAGATAATTATGTTAAAGAGCAGTGATAAATGACCACATTCGCTTTCACAGAAGAATTTTTCGGTCACTTAAATTCTTTCGGACAAATTACAATAACGGTCTTTCATTCAAAATCGTTCTATATAACGAACAAAATCCAATATTTTTTCGTCAAGATAACAACGTTTTCGTTGTTTTTTTGATTCGCTATATTTGTTTCAATTTGTCCAAATTTAAACGCTTCCAAATTTAAACGCCTCAGAGTTAAAACGCGTCTAAACTAAAACGCTCCAGAGTTTGAACGCGTCCAAATGTAAACGCTTTAAAGTTAAATCGCGTCCAAACTAAAACGCTCCAGAGTTTCAACGCGTCCAAATTTAAACGCCTCAAAGTTAAAACGCGTACAAACTAAAACGCTTTAGAGTTTCAACGCGTCCAAATTTAAACGCCTCAAATTTAAAACGCTTCTAAACTTAAACGCGTCAGAGTTAAATCGCGTCCAAACTTAAACGCTTAAAAATTTCAACGCGTCCACATTAAAACGCTTCCAAACTTAAACGCTGCAGAGTTTCAACGCGTCCAAATTTAAATGCCTTAAAGTTAAAACGCGTCCAAATTTTCACGCTTTGCAGTTTAAATGCGTTAAAATTACAATGCTTGGATTTCTGAATTTGCTTCAATTTGATCGCTGCCAAGTTGAAATACGACTAATTTTGAACGTCTTTAAAATTACATTGTTTTTTACTATCTCTTGGAACGTTTCCAATTTTGAATGCGTCCCAATTATAATTCTTTCACTTTGGAACTTAGAACACTTTTGAATATGAATCCTTTCAAATCTTTGTCAATCCAAAGCATCAAGATTCCAATATATTTTTTCTTCTTAAACCTACTCTATTATTTTACAACAATTTACAAAAATGGACTAATTTTGCAAATTTTACGAATTAAGTGGATTTAGAAGAAGCTTGAGTCTTGGAAGATAGATGAAAATTGGTCTGGGATTCCGTGAGGTTCTCGTGATAGACAAGTGCCGGAAATTTCAAATTGATGAGGAGAAGGATGTTGGATATCAATGTCAGCTGGCTTGGTAGGATAATTTATAAAATACATTTAAAGGCTTTTAGATCACAAAACCGTTACAATTGGTTGGAATAATAGAGCATTCTTAAAGATCAACGTTGCAAAGATACTTTAAGCGAAAGATACCAGAAGGGAAAAGAAAAGGAGTTCGATGCACTGCTATAATAGCAACTTTATTGCAAATTCACTGCTCCTCCTCGCAAATTAACTAAATGTCCCTTATTTTCTATTGAAAAATAAATGTTGCCAAAGGTTCAATTTATCTCAATTGTCTGCCAATTCCTTTCTTTAAAGGAAATTTTTATTGCAAAAATTACATTGAAAAACGAAATTGGAAAAAAAATTTATTGTAAATTTAATAAATAAATATTTCAACGATTTTTAAAATTGAGTTCTCGATTGAGTCTAAATGAATCCTTCCAAATTGTAATGCGTCGCAATTGAAATGGTTACAAATTGAAATGCGTCCAAATTAATATTCGTCCAAATTGAAATGCTTCCAAATTGAAATTCGTTCAAATTGAAATGCTTCCAAATTGAAATGCTCCCAAGTTGTAATGCGTTCAAATTGAAATGCGTCCAAATTGAAATGCTTCCAAATTGAAATTCGTTCAAATTGAAATGCGTCCAAATTGAAATGCTTCCAAATTGAAATGCGTCCAAATTGAAATGCTTCCAAGTTGTAATGCGTTCAAATTGAAATGCGTCCAAATTGAAATGCTTCCAAATTAAAATTCGTCCAAATTGAAATTCGTTCAAATTGAAATTCGTTCAAATTGAAATGCTTCCAAATTAAAATGCGTTCAAATTGAAATGCGTCCAAATTGAAATTCGTCCAAATTGAAATTCGTTCAAATTGAAATGCTTCCAAATTAAAATGCGTTCAAATTGAAATGCTTCCAAGTTGTAATGCGTTCAAATTGAAATGCGTCCAAATTGAATTCCTTCCAAATTGAAATGCAATTAAATTCCCACTTTTTCAAAAACTAACGTTTGCAAATTTCACTATTTACAGCGATTCTTAGCTTTTGAATATTAACGCTACCGACTTTGTATGTGCAACGATTTTCATCAATTCAACATTCAAAAATAGCCTAACGCTTTTTTAAAACCAAAATTTGCTTTTTCAAGCAAATAAAAAATATTAAACTATAAATTTGTCTCTAAATTCAGTGGAACTTATTTAATTTGAAACAACAATTTTATTAAATACAACAAAAGTCTTTAAAGAATAATAAATTGTGGACATCGACAAATTTGTAGATAACGGTTTTCATTGAAGTTTTAAATGAGAATTTTTTTTATCGAAAAACATTATTGCTAATTATATGAATGGACTTGTTTCAGAACGAGCAAGTTGTACTCATGATGATACTGTACTTTAGTCGGTTTGACAGGTACTTATCTCTGAGAGGTTTTAAACAGAACGTAATGAATGTAACCAGTGGTTTAAAGTAATCAAAACTTGCTACAGGATAATTACTTAGCTAGTGGTGCTCAGCCAGCCGAAAGTACTTTAATTATCTTCTAGTTACAAGTTGTAAATTTCAATCAGCGGTACAATCCAATCTTTGAAATATCTGCGACCCTAATTATTGCCAGACCATTCTGCATCAAGATCATCACGATTTTTTATTTAAAAGTCTCATAATTCTTTTTTTTACAAATTATGTTTGTAATTTTGTACATTTTTATTTTTTAGGTTTTAAACATTTTGTATAAAAAAATTGAATGCGTCAAATTAAGGAACTTTTTAATTTAAAAGGGTTGAATTCAAAACGCTTTCAAAGTTTAAACGCTACAGAATTTCAACGCGACCAAATTTAAACGCTTCAAAGTTACAACGCGTCCAAATTTAAACGCTTCAAAGTTACAACGCGTCTAAATTTAAACGCTTCAAAGTTTGAAAGCGTCCAAATTTAAGCGCTGTAAAGTTCGAATGAGTTCAAACTAACACGCTTTCGAAATTCGAATTTAATTGTTTGTACTTTCGAGCGCTTTGAAATTGAACGCTTACGAATCGAACGTGTTCAAATTTTAAAGTTTTTAAGTTTAAGCGCTCAAAAGTTTGAATATTTACAAAATTTAACGCGTATAAATTTCTACGCTTTCAAATTACAATTACCCATTTTCCATCTAATCAAAAAATTCGAATTTTCTTAAAAGAAATTTTCTATTTAAAAAAAGAAATTGAAGACAAAGTGTTACATTGTATAAAAATCTTTTTAAGAATAAATCACACATTGAAAATGAGCTTATGTTTTTGTGTAAAATTGTGCTTTTTGAATCTGAAGCATAATCTTCTATTGCAAATTTCTTTAACAGAAAGTTGCTAAAAGTTATTTTAAACAAAACGAGCCAGTAAAAAGTACATTTAAATTTCAAATTTCACATTCTGATACAAAATCGCCATTTCTGATTTTGTGTAGTTTTGTTTCAGAACAGGAATTTTTTAAATTTATGTTTAAATTTACTTTCTACTGACTCATTTTGTCTAAAATTACTTTTTACAACTTTTGACTAAAGAAAATTGCAAACGTTTATGTTTATAATCGAAAAAGAAAACTTTTACAAAAAAACATAACCTCACTTTCAATGATTGTCTGATTCCTCCTGAATAACAATATTTTATGTGAAATAATTTAAAAACGCTATTGGAATTCTGAAAATTGCTCCTTTTGGTAAATTTGTAATATTGTACTAATTGCTTTTATGTCAATTGCTAATTAATTGCTTTTGTGTCAATTGCAGATTTCTGATATAGTTGTGGGCCAAGAACCGAACGTAACAGCAAGAGAAGCTTTATTGAGATGGGCGAGACGTTCAACGGCAAGATATCCTGGAGTGCGTGTGGCGGACTTCACAAGTTCCTGGAGAGATGGTTTAGCATTCAGTGCCCTCGTTCACAGAAACCGTCCCGACCTGGTCGATTGGAGAACTGCTCGATCATGGCAAGTCCGAGAACGACTCGAAAGGGTCTTCTACGTCGCCGAACGTGAATACGGCGTTACCAGACTTCTCGATCCGGAAGGTAAATCCTTTTCCTTCAAAATTTTTATTGTCTGGTTTTCTTTAAGGTATTTCTCTTACGAAAACGGTTTTCTTACAAATCACGTGAAACTTTGTAGTTAGAAAAAACATAGTCTTCTTATCAACCAGAAAAACTACAATTTTCTTAATTTCTCTAAAATGGCTTTTACGATTTCAATGAAAAAACTGTGAGTAACGAAGATAAATGTTTCTGATCAATTGAAATTAGAATTTTTATAAGTTGACGTCTAGTTCAAGAAATATAAATAAATAAATAGCGATCGTAGTTCAATAAATAAATAAAATTTGCTTTTTTAACCTCTTTTTTGGAAAGACTTCATTTGACAGTTGAAGAAGTGGCAACAGTGCCGCAAAAAACAGTAAAGAAATTCGTCACATAAAATTGCGCATGCCTTTTACAAACTGTATCATTGGTGGAAATGAGCGGGATTATTCACTTTCAAACTAATCGCACTCATTTTAACCAATGAAAAAAATTTGAAAATGCTATGTTGTCAAGACTTGCATTTCGTCAACTGTGTATGTATTAGTATTTAAACGTATACGGAAATTGTATGTTCACAGGAACAAAAAAATTAAAAAAAAAGTATCAAAAAGGGCCAAATTATTATTGAAATAAAATTATTCATATTTGCTATTTCATTGCTCTGTTGCAAAGGTCTTCAATTATTAAGTGAAATTATAAAAGCAACAATTCTAAAGTATTTAATTTACATTAAGTTTAAAAATGGATAACAGATATTACAGTGTCTCTTAACCTCAATTTTGGTACATCCGTGTAGCACGAGAAATACCTTAAATCAATAGAAAAGGTGGCAAATCTCTGGGATGTAAGTACAATTTATTCGGGGCGTTAGAAAATCCTCCACACGGAATTTATTAGAATTTCTGCAGTGTCGAATTCCATGAGCTGGAATTTCTTTGTTATCGAATTTTAGAGAGTAGAATTTCAAAAGTAAATCAATTAAAAGAAAATTAAATCAATTTTCATATTTAAGAATTTGTATTTAAGCACATTGAAGGGAGAAAAGTGGAGATGGTTAACAATGGTTTTCAAACTCTTTAAAAGATTCTCTACAATTTTGTTCCTTGAATTTTTAAAACATTTTTTTACTCAAAAGTTATTTTGAACATAAATAATAAAAAAACAAAAATATAATCAATAAAAATTTTATTGTTTATATTATTTTAACAAAATATATTATTTAACAAAACATAATAAACAGAACTCTAGAGAATCTTTCAAAGAACAAAAAATTCTATTGTTTATTAAAATTCGATAAAAATAGAAATTGTTCCCTATAAAGTTTGAAGAAAAAACACAAAAGATTAAATAATTATTATTATTTTGCAATACGTAATTTTGGCTCAAATTAATTTTTTCAAAAAATTGTACAATTGGATCTTTCTCAATTTGTTAAAATCAATTATAACCAGTACATTAGTTAGAAATTCTGTTTATGGAATTTTTGCAGAATATAAATTCTATTGAATAAAAATTATATTAAATAAAAATTAGATGAACTAGAGAGTCTGTTGTAAAAAAGTTGGACTAAATAAAAATTCTTTTAAATACCAATGCAGTTAAATAAAAATTCTTAAATATAAAAATTAATTTGAATATAAATTCTACATTCTAAAATTCGATAACAAAGAAATTCTAGCTAGTGGAATTCGACACTGCAGAATAAAATCTAACAAATTCAATGTAGAGGATTTTCATCCGTTCCCATTTATTTTATTTTGGTTTTCATAAAATGTGACGTGCTGTGAAGAAAGGGACCTTAGAGGAAAAAAATTGTAGGTTATGTTTGATGGAAGTTTTAACGTGATTAAATTTTTTTTTATTATCTGCAATCAAAAAAATTGAAGTGTCTATAAAAATTTAATTATGGTCTAGTGAGCAACGTTTATAATAAAAACGATTCGCAAAAAATTAGATTTTTTTCTTAATTTGTATATATTTTAAACTGTCTGATAGTATTGTAGTAATTATATATATTCATAATATGAATAATAATAATATAATATAATTATTATAATTGATAATATGAATAATAATATAATATAATTATTATAATTGATAATATTAATAATAATAATATAATATAATTATTATAATTGATAATATTAATAATAATAATATAATATAATTATAATATATCATAATATAATTCTAATAATTCTATAAATTGAAATAAAAAATGAATAACATTTTTTATCGTTTTCTTTTTGTAAACGTTGTGCACCGAACTATTATGCGAAGAAAGATAATAAAAATAAATATTCATTGGTTCAGTTCAGTGTTTTTTTTTAAACATTTAATGTTTTTACAATACATACAATATATACATTATTTCTTTATCAACGTCGACATATATATTTTCTTTGATATTCAAAATCTTTTAAGACTATTTAAACGAAAGATTCTTGTATGACTGTGTTACTGCACGCAAATTTAATGAATCGTAAAATTGATTTAATTATTTGAAATGAACTTAACATCATTTGTTCGATTTGCTTAATTTTTTCATTACATTTTACAAGTTGTTCTTCGAAATATTCATCATCTAACTCGATTGGCAGCATCTCCAACTGCGATTTAATATGACCATGGATTTTTAAATTCAAATTTCTTAATTCTTTCAAATACTCCACTTTTTTTTCGTTACCAAAGGCATTGACATCTCTAATTACAAATGTAGCACTATTGATGTTTAAATTCGGTATTATTTTTTCATTTAAATGTTTCTGTGCCATTTTAATCATGCGGTCCACCTTCTTCAAATTCTTAGTCTTCTGCACTGGAGAATTCAAATCAGTCACAGATCGTTTAATTTCATCAAGCATTTTATCAATTATCTATAAAAAAATGTGTAAAAAGGTATTAAAGTAAACATGGTATAGTAAGACATTAAATACATAGTTATCTAAACCCAAAAAATCTTACTTTTCCAGGAAAGAAGCAACAAACATTATTTTCTATGAAATCTGTGAAAATGTAGTTTAGCATGGAAATTCTAACTTTTATTGACAACATATTGAGTTGATTTTGCAAAGAATCATCATCCCCTAAGTACAAGTAGTGAGAATTGTGCTTTTTCTTCATTACACTGAAACCTCGATTTAATAGTCTTTGACCCATTGCATCGAATCGTTTACACACCTAAAATTCAAAATAATTATGAATTTATTCAGAGTATTATTTTACAATTTATTTTTTAGAGGAATATACCTAAGATTGATCTAAACATGTACAGAAAGAAATAATTGTTGTAAAATGTCTATTACTAAAATAAAATTGGTAGAATAATTTGACGGATCTTTATACATTTGGCGTTAGTTTTTCACTTTTATTAAGCAAACTACATTATTTTTTATTAATTAAGAACAATAATTGCAATAATTAACAACCAAGTGGTAAATTCAACTTTTTATTATTAATAATTTCAATAATTATTAAAGAACATTTTAAAAAATCTTCTTTGATTTTTAAAATACCATATGAACTCTAAATTGTATATTTTAGAAAATAAATAGGTACTTTATCTTATGATAATTTGAACAAAAGTTAACAATCAGCAGTTTTAGTTAAAGTTTAAAAAGTTTAAAAACTTTTTTTAGTTTAAAAAGTTGTTAAAAGAATAATAATTACTTTATTAGAACTCTTTTGTTGTTATAACTATCTCGAAAAAGTGTAAAATGTACAAAGTGCGTAATTGTAGGTTAATTATTTTTGGTAGTACAAAAAAAACTTGGAATAGCATAAAAGGGAAAAAGGGTAATTATATTTATTAGTTATATAATTAATAATTAAAACTGGATAATTACCAGAAAAAGCTTTAACATATTTACGAAATAGCTATTTACGAAATTATACATTAAATTAACAAAATAATAATAATATAATTCTAATTCCATCAAAATGTAGAGAAAATATTAAAATTAAAAGCGCTACTATTTTTTAAAATGTTTATCTAAAAGAAAATACAATAGTTAAAAAGTTTACACAAATTTTTGTCTAAAATAATCTATTGAATGTTATTAAAAATATGATGTTAAAAATATAAAAAGAATAGAAATTTCATTTATTTTACGACTACCAAAAAAACAAAAATTCACCAAGTTGAAGTCCACAACGTTTTTGATCAACGATTTAAACTAAAAATATTTTTCTATTTATAAAAGATTTTTTGAAATGTATTTTATTTAACAAATTTTGTTAAAACATATTTTTATAATATTTTTTATAATAATTTTTATAATATTCCGCTTGGTGACATATTAATTTTTTTAAATCGTTGACAAAACGTTGCGGACTTCAAACAGGTGATTTTAACAAATATAATATTTTGGTATATAATTCAAAAAGTAAAATGATCCTTTGTTTTTATAAGTTAAGGATTGTGATTGTTGTCTAAATTTAAAGAAACAACAGAAAAGTATTAATTCGTAAAATTCTAATAGAAACACGAAAAGTTGAATCAGTTGTTTACAAGTCGAGTATAATTAGTCATTGACGTATTTGTTTTGAATATGTGTTTATCTTTTTTTTCTTATATTCAAAATGGAACATTTAACTCAAGTATTTAAAATTCTATAAAGGAAAAATCAACAACTTTTTTCAGATTAATTAAAATTTAAATTACTTACAATTCTGTTTTTCGAAATTTCGTCGTAGTTGAGGTTAGAAAAAATCTTATCTAAAACAAGGTTTGGAAAACCAAGTAAATTTAATGTTGTGCTAGAAGTATAGTCCATTTTTTTACACTTGTTCATGAAAACAACAGTTGAATTTTTTTCCGTATTGGCGAAGAATCTGACACAATTTTCTTCAAAGCATAAGAAATATCTTTTTACAAGTGCATACACATTCTCTGCCGCACACGCTCAATATTATTGTTGTCGGGTAATGTTACCGATATAACACTGTTTTACGATAATTTACGGTATCTTACATTGAAAATAAATTACATACCATCCCTGACATATTTTGAGAATTTATTTTTGTACATTTGTGCGCTTTTCAATTCATTTTCTTCTTAAATTCTTAAATTTTAGTAATAAAGAATTCTAGTATTTACAGTTTGCCTATTGTTAATTAAAAAGCATAACCTCAAATAGTGTCATCTGACAAGTGTTTAAAATCCCTAATTCAAAATTCTAATTAAAAATTTTAAAATATTGTTAAATTCTCTTAAATGGTGATATTTAAGGTCAAAGTGATTTTTAATGTTTTCGACTATTACATTACTAAACTTTTAATTTATGCATCTTGTAACACGGTGTTGTGAAATATATTGTCAGTTTTAAATTTCTGGATTGCAAAAAAATCCGTAAATATTTTTAAATTGTTTTATTGTTAAACATAACCTACAAATGTCAGTGTTACTATAACGGTCACTTCCGATCCCGACTTCATTAAACACTTTTGATCAACGATCTAAACTAAAAATATTTTTCTATTTATTTTTTCTTTCAAATTTTTAACTCGAAAGATTTTTTGAAATGTACTTTATTTAAAAAATTTCGTTAAAGAATATTGTATGCAATAATTTTTATAATATTCCGCTTGGTGACATTAATTTTTTTATTCGTTGACAAAACGTAGTGGTCTTCAACCGTCTTTCTCGCTCACTCTCACACGTTATATCATGATAACCAGGAGGCAAGCCTTTCTGTTTTTTTTTCGTTTGATTTATTGGTCTGAGGTATTCATCAAAAGCCAGTTAGAAAAATTTTCTTAGTTGAAAGTCAAATCAAATTTCTTGATCTTTAAGGTGAGTTCTAAACCTCGAAAATGGAGGAAGAATAGAATATTTTATGGATCGACTTTTGAAAAAGTTAAATAAATTATTGCATTTGAAATTTTTCACATCATATAATGTATAAATGAATGGAATATATTCCATTCATTTATACGGCATTAAAAAGTAAAATATTGTCGCACAAAATGTCCTCGACTTTTATATTGAAAAGTATTAAATTTAGAAAAAAGTAACTCAAATTTAGGTATTAAAACTATATTGCACAATTATCAGAGATTAAATATGATTGAAATCCAATTTTATATTTATACAATATCCTAAAATATACTAAATTTTCCCTGTAATTCCCTTAATTCATTAAGCATCTATTTAAGAAATATTAAGACATTATTTTTCTTTTAAGGAGGAATCAGACAAACATTGAAAGTGAGGTTATGTTTTTGTGTAAAATTTTGCTTTTTCAATTGGAAACATAATCATTTATTGCAATTTTCTTTAGTCGAAAGTTGCTAAATATCATTTTAAACAAAATGAGCCAATAAAAATACATTTAAACAAAAATTGAAAAAAATTCACTTTGGGAAACAAAATCACTATTTCTGATTTTTTGTAGTATCCCATTTACTGCAATAGAAGAGGGTAAATCCTGTCCCACGGCTCTTCGTGTGTCTCCCACTGAGACTTGAAACTCAATATACTACTGGTCGCTCGCGGTATATTCCTCAGAGACCCTCCAGTCGCATGTGCGGCTAAATAATCGAGAGGATACAATCGTTAGATCTATAATTGATCTGATTGTATCCCTCCGAAAAGTCCACGATTTTCCCCGGTTTACAATCATGAGGTTGTTCCTGGAAATCATTTCTGTCACAGCTATGCCTCTCTGATCGAGCCTTGCCTCGCCTCATTCCGGTGACTTCGCATTGAAATCGCCAGTGACGAGCACATCCAGCTTGCATTCTCTAAAGCTCGATTCGAGGTCATCTAAGTCAGCTATAAAATTGGCCAGTGGGCAATTGGGTGAGAAGTAGCAGCTGTACATGCGTACATTTTCCACCTCTATCCAAACAAACCCACTGCCAGTCTCCAGGAACCTGTCAACCCGTAATGCAGGATTGCACACTTTTA
>WNHD01012147.1:0-10440 GCA_011057455.1 Ganaspis sp. Gsp50 | reverse complement strand
AAGATTGATTATAAAAAAGATACATTGAAGTCACAATGGTCCAGAGGATAGCATATCTGACTAGCAAGTGGAGGGTCTCGGGTTCGATTCCTCGTGAGTCTGAAAAATTTTCAGTTTCAGGTTTTAAATAATTATAAGTTCAGATGTTCTAAACAGTAAGGAACTAAATGATTTAGGAGAGAAATGTGAGAAAATAAATTTAAAAATTTTTTTCTATTAATTCAGCTTTTAACCGGTATTATACCGGTACCGGGCCGGCTCCGTGCCGGTGCTATTTTATCGGTACCGATTGACGTTATCATTGTCGACTTCACCGGTACCGGGCAGGTATGAAACCGGAATTATGCCAGTACCGCGTCGGTACTAAAATACCTCCAGCGGTACCGGGCCGGTACCGGCCCGATCGTAAATTTCCACCTGGGTATCGTCATGTATTCATAACATTCATGAGTAGCAATGATAAAATATTTGAAAAGAACTATTAACGCTTCACAATTTTTCCTGTTCAGTGTTAGAAGTTTTAAACCTACTCAAAATGAAATGTAAACACAATTAAACCTATACAAACCATTGTTATAAAATAGTTTCACACGAAGATGACGGTGAAAAACAAAAATTTTCTTTTTGTGATTAAAAGAGATTGCCACAGTTGTGCCCCGTAAAAAATGAATTTTTGACAACTCTAGTAGGCACACTTACCCTGCTTGTTGTTCTTGTTAACCGGGCGTTGCGTTGTGCATTAGAAGCTCGCCTCGGTGCGTCAGAAACAAACAGGAAAAGGGGTAAAAGATTTGCCTGGCCATTTGGCCCTCGTAAAACACAGTTCCTTGACGTTTGGTGATTCGCAAATGGGCTATACATTGGATATTGGTGTATGTATTTGTATACGGGTGGTCTCTCTCTCTTGTCGGTCCTTGCATGCGAATGCGTAAGATACACAAGAGTGAAGAGGAGGAGGTCTCCTCCTCAACATACATATATGCGGTGAGGGACGCGCGCCTCCTGACTCAGTGCTTGACAGGCCAGCAAGCTCTTAGCATCTCTCGCTTACTGGTGGTGGCAACACTGACTACACGCGCCCACGAATCGCACGTCGATCTCTTAGTCCTCGGTCACTTCTCCTCAGATACGATTCGACCACCTGAAGCTCACTTGGCTCGTGTCAATCTTCAGGAACGTGCCTCTCGCCGCGACCTCAAAACCCCCCAAGGACCTTCTCTAATCAGTCCTTAAAATAATCCTCACCCCTCGTCCATTCTCGCCCACAAAGGCATGATTCAGTAATTAATACCCTCGTCTTTATCAATACGAAAGCAATCAACGATCTCAACACTTCTCCACCAGCCAGGCCACCATGACTGACAGAAAGTGCACCGACTGGTGCACGCACTGGTCCGACAGATATCAGTACCTTATCTCCAATTGATGCCGTTGTCAACACTCTTCTATCATAATTTCTTCTTCAATTAGGCCTCTACGAATTCCTTCAAATTCCTGCAATTCGCCAAATAGCTTTACCTACAAAAGTTTGCAACACGATCCTTATAAAAAGACGCACACAATTCATCTACAGATCCTTGCAAATTGATCCACAAATCTGTAAATTCGATCCAAAAATCTCGACTAAAAGTCCCTGCAACCTAAACTTCCCTACAATCGATCCTTCAATTCCTACCATCGGTAGACAGATCCCTACAATTGGTCCACAGATTCCTAAAATTAGTCTAAAGGTCTCTAAAATTGGTCCAAAGATTCCAAAAACTGGTCCATAGATCCCTACAATTGATACACGGATCCTTAAAATTGATCTACAGACCCCTGTCATCAGTTTACAGATTCCTACGATCCAACCGTAGAACCCTACGATTCGACCACAAAACACTACGTTTGAACTATGAAACCCTACGTTTGAACTATAAAACACTACGATTGATCCACAAGATAAAACAACTGGTTTTATAAATACCACAATTTACCTGTAAATCGAGTCACAATTTCGTGTCCAAAAGTCTGTAACTTTCAAGAAGTCAAACTCCTACCATTTTAGGGTTCAGGCTACCGAGAGGTTCAACATCAGAGCCAGAAGTCGTAGCCACAAATTCGACCCATTGAACTGAAAAATTGCACCAAGTGCTCCTAATTGCACAATTAGGAACCATAAATTGAAGCAAAAGTTGAATAAACAGTGGATTCAAAAGGTGAACTGTTAAACCGATATTTGTACCAATAGTGGAAGCACAAGTTGAGTCGATAGTGAAACCAAAAGTTACATCTACAGTGGGATCAAAAGTTACATCAACAGTGGAATCAAAAATTGAACCGACAGTGGAACCAAAAGTTGAACCCCGAATTGACGTTTCGAAAAGTTGCATTAAAAGGTGGATTTTTGATAGAAAGGACAATTTGAAGTGTGGTCAGAATGTCTGGGAAGATGTGATTCGTGTCGTCGCTCATGAAGAATAATCGGGTGTCGTGCCGGTATCTGAGTGTTTTCAAAGCCGGGTGCGGAAATTTGTTGCATTCGACGTGTGTGGTGGTGCAGCGGAAGGAGAGGAAACGAGAGAAAAGGAAGGCCCGTAGAAAGTGGACCAAAAGGGGAAGTTTGTGTCGGTGTTGTGTATATGTATTGTTCGAGAATAAGGACTCGCCCGAGTGCAAATCAGGAAGGTGGGACCACCTTTCGAATTCAGCTTTTCACTCTTCAAAAGCCACTTTTCATCGTTCCGAGAAAGAAAGACTGAGTAAGCAACTTGACGGAAATAAAGATACTGCCCCAAAGACGCATAATTCTAAAACTATTAAACTATTCGAAATACGATTTCAATCAATTTCAATTATTCATCAATTACAAATTTTCAATCATTCTCGCATTTACAGTCATCTTTAAATTTGAATTTTTCAATTTGAATTTTTCAATTTTAATTTTACTATTTGAATTTTACTATTTAATTCCAATTTATTATTAGAGAACTGTTTCCGTAATTGGAGGATTCAGAATTTGGTTAACTTTAATCAATCTCGGGTAATTAATCTATTGATTATCGATCCGGTGATTAGTTAGAGAATCTATTGATGACCAAAAGAATCTGTTGATGACCAAAAGTATCTATTGATGACCTAGAAAAGCTTTTCATCACTCGTATTTCATTTATGACTTAGAGAATTATTGATTCGAAACTCTATCAATCACTCTGGGAAACATCAAGTTTCTCTTTACTCAAAGACTTGAATTTTTCAAAATTTGCATTTCCTAATACCAGAAGGGATTTTGCAAATAAACAAAGTTCCTTTCTCTATCCGTCCTTTTTCTAAAGATTCTTTAACAATCAAGAAAATAATTAGCAAAACTTGCAAATCTGGAATTTTAGATTTCAATCAGAAGAATCAGCTTTTCGAAAGGTTTGCAAGATTACATGGAATTTAGTGTTTTTTAAAAAGGATCCGGAATTTTATAACAAGTACTTAGACTTTTTCATAGGAATCTTGAACATTCTGTCACGAATCTAGTGCTTTGGTAAAACTTGCAGAATTTTTAGAATTAACAAAAGGAATCGAAAATAAAAAGAAGATTCCGAAATCCGGAAAACGAATCAAGTGTATTAATTAAAGGGATCCAATAATTAAAAAAAACGAACCTAGTGTGTAGATAAAGGATTTTGGGATTCATCCAAAGCGCTGGAATTTATATCAGACGTGCAGGAATTCATACGAAACGTGCAAGAATTCATACAAGACGTACGGGAATTCATACTAGACGTGCGGAAATTGGAAAGAAACGTACGGGAATTCAGTAAAGTCGTGCGGAAACTTATGCAAAACGTGCGGGGATCTGAACAAATTTAAGGAAATTGATTCAAAACGTACAGGAGTACTAGTATTGCAGAAATTACAAAAGAAAACATAATTCCAAAGATCCTCATTCAATACAGGGATTCAATAATTAAAACAAAAATTTAATAATTACTTCAAGAATTCCAAAATTTGTGCAAGAATTTCAGCGATAACAAACTAATTCCTTAATCTGCAAAGGTTGCTTAATTAACGAAAAAATTCCGGAAATAATAAAAAGATTCCATAATTGCAAATAATCGCAGAATTCTCAAGAGGAACATTATAATCCAAGAATTCTGAAATCGATAGAGAAATAGCAAACTCGATAGATAATAAAATCGGCAAAGAGAATTACGAAAATCGTAACAAAGAGCTACGGAAATTGGTACAGTTACCAAAATTGGTGTAAATACCCAAATTGGTACAAAAAAGTACAAGAATTGAAATAAAAAGATTCGCAAATCAGAACAGAAAGATACCAAAAGCAACAGAAACATATCAAAATCATCGAAAAACACCAAAATAAATAAAAATAAGCAGAAATCGACAAGAATTGCAAAAGAAATTAAAAATCGTGTAGCAAATTGGTAATAATTGTGAATGTTCTTATTTTCGGGGTGAAAGAAAGAATTGAGGATGATGTTTCCTGATTGGTAGTTGGAGCGGGAGGAATAGTTGTGCAGAGCAGCGAGTTTGAGGAAAAATGATAACGAGGGTGCTGCTACTCTCGCTGGTCCTGTTAGGGGCCTTCGACGCCCCAAATATTGAGGGAAAGGTGCCGAAGAAAATGGTTCATGCTAGCAATGGATGCAACGCTTGTCGAATGCATGAGGAGATTAGGGCTTTGAGCCTTGAGGCGATAAAGGAGCAGATTTTGAATAAATTGGGTCTGAAGCAGGCCCCGAATATGACTGGCAGAGCGTTGCCAAGGATCCCGCCAATATCCAAATTAATGGACATGTATGGGGTGCAGGCGGACCAGCCACTCGAGCCGGGAATTACTCATCATGAGGAGATCGACGAGTTTGCGGCTAAAACGGAAAGCGTCTTCGCCTTGGCACAACCTCGTAAGTTCACTTAACTAATTTTGGCAGTAGTGCTTTTCTCCGCCTGAAGTTCAGGGCTGACTTGGTACATTAGAAAGTTTCTCTGTACCAATAAAACTCGCAGCACAATAGAGACTTTATTATCAATTTGAATGTTAAATTAGCAATATAAAAATTAAATTTATCAATAATTGGATTTCATTCTCTTAACTATAATTAAATATACATTGAAACACTTACTTCGATTTTATGTCATAAAATATAAATGAAAATAATTACTTTGGTACAATTTAATTAAATATAAAGAAAAATGATTACTTTTGTTTAATTTAATTATATACAAAGGAAAATGATTACGTTCGTTTAATTTAATTAAATATAAAGTAAAATAATTATTTACTTAAAATTAATTCATATGTGATATATTTGCATGATTGTAATAGGCAATATTATAATTACTTTTATGTAACACAGGCGTATTGTGGTCACTTTACCTACATGTGCAGGTGCATCCTGTGTTCCTCCTTATAGATCACCAGGTCAATAATGTATCCATTATTACCCTAGGGTAATAATGAACAATTTATTGACCTGCAAATATGCCCTAGAGTAATAATGAGCACGTTATTGACCTAGAAATATGCCCTAGAATAATAATGGTTACTTTATTGACCTGTTAGCAAGGTCAATAAAGTGACCATTATTGCCCTAGGGTTATAATGGGCACTTTATTCACCTTCAGGGCTATGTGACGATTACAGGTAGGGTAAAGTGCACAATACGACTTTGATGCATGATACTATAAAATATTCTTAAAAAATCTAAACAATAAGAGATATGTATATCAAGTTTTGAGAAAATCGAGTTTTTTTATTTTTGAAAAAATATATCGTTTCAAAAAAAAAGTTTAGTTATTTACCGAAAAAAAAAATTTTTACTCAAAAACTGCTTTTACACAAAATTTTTCAAATCCTCGTAACTCTGCAAAAGAAATTGTTTTTCCAAAATAAAGAAATACGTGTCTTCTTATTTTTCACAAGGAATTACATATTTCACTGGCAGTTAAATTTACAACTTAAAGTTGGTTGATTTGCATGAATTGTAATGGAACCAGCCTAATATAAAATTATGTAATGTTTATACATATTATACAGGGTGAATCAATTTTTTTATTAAACTAGACACTCTTAGAAACTAGACAAAAATAAAAAAGGCACGTATTTTTTTATTTTTCTATGTTCTTCATAAATTAGAAATATATTCCGTAGTAAATCGAGCTTAAATTTCGAAAGCTACAGGGTGACTCAAAATTGTTAAAATTTAAATTAAATTGCTAAACCTAGATATTTCAGAAACTATACGATTAGGTAGGGTGAGTCAGAATTGTTGAAATTTAACTTAAATTGCTAAAACTAGATTTTTCAGAAACTAGACGATGAGGATTAGAAAACACGAATTTTCAATTTTCACGCATTCCTTGTAGATCAGGATTGAATCGATTTTAAAGTTCGCTCACTACAGGGTGATTCAAAATAATTTCTTTTTTAAATTTTAATGCTACTAGCATGGGTAATACGAAAAAATGTCAAAATGTTTTTTTAATTTTCCCTAACTATTCATAGAAATTATAACTGAATAGACATATTGAGTCACCCTGTATCTTTTGTACACGATTAACTTCCGATCTATGGGAATTATAGAGAAAAAAAAACAGATCTTTCTAATTTTCGTCTAGTTTCTGAAAATGATAGTTTTATCAACAATTTTGAGTCACCCTGTAGCATCTAAACTTTGAATTTAATTAATTAACGATCTATTCAGAATAGAGAGAAATAAACAAGTACGAGTCTTTTTAAGTTTTGTCTAGATTCTAAAAGTTACAACTTTAGTAAAAAAAATAGAGTCACCCTGTAGCATCTAAACTGTGAATTTAATTTATTTTCGAGTCATGGGAATGTAGAATTATAAAAAATACGATTCTTTTCGATTTTCTCACAGTTTCTGAAAATGGTAGTTTTAACACAAATTTTATGCCGCATTCAAACCTTGAATTCGATTAACTCCTGATTTATAAAGGGTAGAGAGTATAATTAAAAAAAAAGTTTCTTTTTAATTTTTGTTTAGTTTCTAAAAATGCGAACTTTAGATCCAATTTTAAGTCACCCTGTATCTTTGCTAATGATAAAAATTTGTCACTTAGTAAAAATACTAAGAAATTAATTACCGATCTCTACAAGTTAATAAATTTTGTTTCGGTAGAGTTTATTTTAAAGTTATTAATCCAGAAAGACTATCTTTTTATATATATAAAATTTTATTAATACGTGTTATTTATAATTTTGATTCTTAGCTGATTTTTTTATGAATTCCAAATTGCTATTGATACACAAATTTTGATATTTTAATTAATATCAAAAGATTATAATATTTCGATAATGCTCTCAAAAGAATGCTTACAATTATTAAAACCACCTTCGAGGCTTAAATCTATATTGAAACTTTTGCTTTATACGCTTTTTGCATTTATTTGACATCTGCGAGGAAGTTTGTATGGGTATTTGAAAAATGTTGAAAAATATTCTATACCTAATGAAATTATTTAAATTGAATAACACTTATCATTTTTTAATGAACTCTAATGATCGATTCCAGGTAAAATTTTCTTATAAAACATTTTTTGTTTCTTTTATTCCAAAAAACTGTTTTCCTAAAAATAAGTAGATTTTTTTCAAATTTGGGCAGTTTTAAAAATTAGTTGTTTGTTCTTAAAATATACTTAGAGATATTACGAGTGCAATGCAAAAACATTCGTAAAAGGACGACGCCGACGTCTAGTTTCTATTTAAATAACTTTTTAAAGTTTTTCTTTATTTATCTTTGAAAATAAAACAGACTGTAAATGTTAAAAAACACGTAATTTGTTAAATTGCTAGTTAGGTAAATTAAAATAATTAAAAATTGCTAAATTAAAATTGTCAAGTTTTGTAATTAAATGACACTATTTATCAACTTATTAATAATTACAATTCAGAAGCCATTATGATTTAGCTACAATAAATAAACAAAATGTTTTTATAAATTAATTAAATAATTCATTCATTGTTTATTTATTAACGAATTATTAATTTTTTTGCAAAGTTTAACTAATAAACATTTATTAGATGTATTTTGATAAGAATTTCAAGCCATAGAAAAAAAGTTGTTTAAAAAAATGTATTGTCAGTGTTAGTGTGAATATCAGTATTACCTCCTCACAGAGGAAATTCTCTTTTACCAATCAATTAACGATTTTGAGTTATCACCATTTTTGGATATTTTTTTACCCCAGGAACTCAAAATACATGTTTTTGAAAAAAATAAACATTTCATATTTTTGTGTTACAAAAATACATTAATTGGTCGTTTAATAAATCTTCTATCACAATTCTCTCCGAAATTATTCATATTTAAAAATCGACAATTTTGAAACAATCGTATTTCTTATATATCTTTTGCATTTTTTATAAACGTTAATATTTAATTATTTAATCTTTTTTGTGCTTTAAAACACTTCGATTGACAGATTAACGAATCCTTTAGCTCAATTCTATCCAAAATTATCTACATTTTTAAACACAAGAATTTTGAGAAACTTGATTTTTTAAAGAATTTTGATTTCAATTTTAGAGTGAAATGCAATATTTTGTGACTCATTTATAATTGCTTTAAAAATTCATCTTTTAAGCTATTATCAAATATTTTATTATATAATTCGATCTAAAGTTATTATTCTCATTTGCAAATTAAAAATTTTTAAATTTATAATATATTTTTGATTCAACAAATAATGTCAAGTACCTGTTCTTTCTTGGATTCGCAACTGGATTATGGTGACTAATAAATGGATAAAAAATGGTTGATTTTTTAACAATTTTTCTTCAATTCGAAATTCCTAGACAAACACGTGGGGTCACCCAATGACCCCGAGTGATCATTTTTATTATGGAAGATCGTTCGACTAGACAGGGGTTAATTTGATAGGTTTGTGATTCAATAAAATCGTCATCTAATTCTATCGATAAGAAACGTACATCTTACGTCAAAATCGTAAAGTTTTGCCATTTCCCTTAAGTGCAAAAAAAATGTATTATCCTTCCACTTAATTACAGTAAAAAAAAGAATAATTTCTTACACGATATTTTATCATCACATTATTAGCGCTATTATTAAATCATTTTTGCGACTCTACGCTCTGATAAGAAATCAATTTTTAATTCCTACGACAAAAATAGAACTTATTTTTCTATATAACTTTCGCATTTTTTAAGAAAGTTAAAATGTTAATCTTTATCTTTTTTGTGCTACAAAAACGCATCGATTGATAGTTTGACGAAACTTTTAGCTTAATTCTATCTAAAGTTGTAAACTTTTTTAAGAAACACAAATATTTAGACAACATAATTTTTTAAAGAATCTTGTTTTTAATTTTAATGTGAACTTCAATATTTTGGGAATAGTTTGTAGTTATCTTAAAATGGATCTTTTAAGATGTTACTGAATATTTTACTGTTACTCCATTTAAAGTTATTATTTTTGGAAAAATATAAAATCTTGAAAATCATGGTTTCTTGAAAAAATGTTCATGCAGAAATTAATCGAATGTCCTCCATGAGGAAGCAAACTGTTTATATTTATGGATAAAGCTAAACAAACTATTCAAGACAAATTGTTTTTATTTGTACAACTATTAAATAAGAAAAAACTTATATTCATTTCATGAAGAATTTACTTTCTCATAGATAATAATGTCATAAATAGTTAAAAAGTGAAAATATTTCCATAAAAATAGTCAAAAGTAACGTAATCTCCAGACCAAAGTAAAATAATTCTTTATTGACGATGCTTCTAGCAATTTCATCTTTTTATTAAAGAATTATTTTACTTTGGTCTGGAGATTACGTTACTTTTGACTATTTTGATGCTATTTCCCAAACGTTAAAAAAGAAACTATTGGATTATTTCCATAAATTTCTGGTAATATAAATACTTTATATTTGTCACTTCATTATTATTTTTCTGTAAAATAGTAAAGTCTTAATATTATGTAATTATAATATATAGAATGTAAAAATTATAAAATAAAACAAGTGAAAAATTATGTTGATTTCATGAACATTTTGCTTCCTCATAGAGAAATTTTTTTTTGTAAAAAGCAACATTGAACAGATCTTAAGAAGGAACTGTATTATTGAAAAATGATATTTTTAAAAGTTAGAATAAGAAATTTAACTTTAAACTTCAAAAATAATTATAAAGTATCAATTTTTCCTTAAATTCCAACGTCAAAAAAAATCCTCGGATAGTGCCCCCTGGAATATCCGACAGGAAATTCCGATGGGAAATTCCAGGGGGCACTTTCAGAGGATTTTTATCACGTGGATTTCTAGTAATATAAACATTTTATATATTATATTTTTATATTATATATTTTTGCTTCCTCATAGGGAAGCCTTGTAATCGTGCCGATTTTCGATTTTCCAAAAATAGTCTAAATCAACTCATTTTCATCTAAAAAGTATAAAAA
>WNHD01012136.1:0-10916 GCA_011057455.1 Ganaspis sp. Gsp50 | reverse complement strand
CTCAATCACACAGATTATTATTATTATTATTTTTATTATTATTATTATTATTATTATTATTTTTATTATTATTATTATTATTATTATTATTATTATTATTATTATTATTATTATTATATTGATAATTGTATCCCTAATTTATTATTATAATTTCTGTAATTGTTTCTCGAAATATAATTTGTATTTTTATTTTGTATCTTTAAAATGTTTTCAACAAATAGGTATATTAATTTTTCAATTATTTGTTTTATTGTGTCTATTAGAATTTAAATTAAATTTTGAACCACCTCCTCTGACTTTACCAGATTTGGACTGAGTTAGTCAAATTCAGTCTTCCATTAATTCAATTGTAATTTCATGATACTCTGAAGGGTCTAGCGTTTAAATAAAGATTTGTATGTAATTCTCGATTACAACCCATTGCGGCAAATTCAAAGTCATCTGTGATAAATCAAATTGAAGTTTACCGATAAAAGTAAATTTTTCCAAAATTTAAAACGTTATCATCTCTGGACGTTGAATAGTGCACTTTAGGAATAAGCAGTTTCCCTGCTTTTTAAAAGTAACAGGAATTTATAACTGAAATTAAATTATATTACCGACAAGACGACATCTACTCAGTAAGCTCTAGATGGTAACGAATTTTAATTTATTTCGATTGGTATTTAAAATTAAATTAAAGAGAGTTGTGAAAAAATAAACCGTGGGAGATTATGCCGTATATCTGAGGAGACTTGAACTGATGGCGCCTTCCGCCTTTATTTAATTAGTAGCAACACTATTCATCATCTCGGTACAGGAATAACTTACGCATATCTTGGATTCCACAATCGGAGACTCAAGAAGTGTGAAAGCTTGAAGATAATATCTGAATAAGTGATAGTAGTTTTTTCAGAAAAATTTTGTCATCCGAATTATCTGGGAAGAATAAGATGCACTCTATGCCACTTTCTCAATCCACTTTATGCCTTAACAATTTCTTTCGATATTTCTTTACTTTTTGATGCAGACGAAAAGAGGAATGTTGATGAATAGAAGGCACTAGACAGGAAAAGTTGTAAAATTATGTTTGTCTATCGATGCCATCATTCAATTTTCAGTACATCTTATTTATCTTCCACAATATCTAAAAGAAAGAAGTCCACAATTTCTACAGTGTTTTTAGGGTTTCGGGTCCGAGACCCTTATAGTTTCGCTATGGCATCCGTCCGTCCGTCCGTCGTAAGGCCGGATTCTGAGGAGGCTCTTGAGAGGCTCGGCTGATGTTCTAAAGGCTCTGATAAGGCCTTCTGGAGGCTCTGGAGAAGCTCCCTACAGGCTCTATAGAGGCTCTCTGGAGATTCTGGAAAGGCCAACTACAGACTCCGGAAAGACTTCCTAGAGGCTCTGGAAAAGCTTCCTGAAGGCTCTAGACTGGCTCTAGGAATGTTCTAGGGAAGCCCTGGAGAGTCTCTGCAGAGTCTATACGACGCGACGTTGGAATAGAAGCTTTGGGGGGATTTTGTAAATTCAGGTTCAGCTATGAAACCCTCGATTGCAGACGCATTGTGACTGCTTTTCGTACTGATTTTTATTGATAGATTATAGTTTTACTTTGGCGTCCGCTCGTCTGTTCGTCCGTCGTATTCCTTGACTTTAAGGAGTCTCTCTTTGGAAGTTCTGGAAAAGTTATCTAGAAGCACTGGGTTGGCTCTCTATAGGCTTTGAGCTGTCTTCCGAGAGACTTTGGGTTGGGTCTCTGGAATCTTTGGAGAGGCTCCCTGGAAGTTCTGGAGAAGCTTCTTGGAGAGTCTCTGAAGGCTCTAAACAGGCTTTATGAATACCCTAAATGACGATGCTAGCCTGCATCTCAACGTTTAGTAACCTGTCACCACTATTAGTGTATAACATTCTCCAGTAAATTCATATCTAACGTTGTAACATTAGATAAAAAAACGATTGTATGTATACAACTCTTTCTTTTTCACTTCTGTTGATTGTAGAGGATTTGAATTGCTGATTACAAAGGGAAGGTTCTCTTCACGAAGTTGATTATAGCGGTTATCGACTATGCTTACCGTCTCTTGGTTTTTGTTGAATAGGATATCAAGATGGGTAAGAGTGAAGTAAAGTTTCAATCCTACTAAGAGGATCATGAACGGACGAGGTAACAACAATGTTAAATTTTGATGCTGTTGGTGGACCATGAAATCTAGTGGAAAGGATAAAATTAGATCTTAAGAGTAGAACCGTGACCGAGAGAGAAGAAAAGTCGATAAAATTCCTGATTCAGCCAGTGGACCTTGAAAATAAAGTTGTCTTAAAGGAGGCGCATTAAAGCGCATTAAATACTGGCCGCCAAATGGAAGCCTCAAGTTTTTCGCGCAGAGGAAGTGGATACAAAAAGTTATAAAGAGCTTCGCAGCCTAAACGAAAATATGACCTGAATATTCAGGGGATATATGAGCCGAATATTCTCTCACATATTGATGTTTCTCTAAAAGTTCCTTGAAGTTCATTCCCGAATATTTGAAAAATGTGGAACTGAACTTCTGTTAATGTTCAACGAATTTCCGGTGCTGGGTGCGAATATAATAATTATTTACGTTACAATAAAGTGATAAGTTTGCGTAGGAATAGAATGGATGTACATCAGTTCAACATAAACAGCTCAGAGTTCAAGTTTTAACTTCATATTTCAAAATTGTAGTCCTAGAAGTTGATAGAGGTTATTGTTGCACATTCGCTCTCTCGGAGGATATCGCACACACTTAGGTCGCGTTAAATTCACTAACAACAGGTACATTAACATTGGCACCTGTTCTCTGTATTTGAAACTTTAATGGTATAAAATTTTAAACACCGCAGGTTCAGATTTCACAATGTGAATATAACTTTTTATTTATAAATTATTTTTGTATTGCTAATAAGGCTTTTATTATGTGATGATAAAAGTGGTTGATTTAATGTGCATATTTACAATGCGAGGCTAATGTCAAGGACAAATTGGCTAATCTTTCATCAAGTGATTTCATACGTTTCTACTTCACTGCTGGATGTGGGAGGTCATTAAAGCACTTTGTTACTAAAAGTAGGTCGCCCTTTAACAAAAAACTCACATAAATGAAAATATACAGCTGTTTTGTAAATTACTTAATAGACACTGTCTTATATATCCAAAATTTTCATCTGAAAGGCCAAGGGTTCACCTTAAGATTAGCAATTCGATCCGCTTTCTAATCAATGAAGAAAATTTGCATAACACTACTCTAATTATAAGCAAGAAAATTGAAAGTGTTATATGTGTAACAAATTCTTGCTAAATTTTGTAACAATTAGTCTATTTGTATACAGTTTGTATATACAGTTGTATTATTATTATAGTCTACATTATACAATTATATTACTCTTTTTTTTAATGATAATAATTATATAATAATAAATTTTATTTATTTATTAATCCAGAATCAGTATCTTATTAATTATTTATTAATATTTAGTATTATGCAGTCCAAGCAATTAGAAATGCTTTAATTCTTAAAAAATTGAACACACATTGAAATTGTGCTCAATTATCAATGAATTATCAAGGTATCAAAGAAATTAAACACATTTTTATTCAAAATACATTCCTTACAAGATTTATGATTATTGTAGCTAAACGTTTATCAGTTAAAGTGTAAAATAAATATTTTGATTCGTATCTTGAATGAATTAAAGAACAAAAAGGAATTCTGCATACTTTGATACTTATCAGTTACATTGTAAAACAATTTTTTTAATTACAATTGAAAACCTGTTATCATGAATAGATGAAGATGGCAGTAAACAATTTTACTAAACGCATGGAACTAAATTGCTTCTTACCTATAACCGGCGATAACAGAAAAAAGTATTAAAGCAGGTCATTGTTCTAAAATTGCAGTGTTATATAGAAGAAAACTTAATACCAATTTGTTAAGGGCATGTGATGGAAAATGACGTAGACGATCACGTGACCCGTAAAGTAAATTTTCTCCGCAGTGTTACTCTTAAAATAATAAACATATCGTTATGAAAATTGGTATACATTCATAAAATATCATCTGAATGGTCTGTCTGGTATGAATTTATTAACAATTTTGTCCAAAAGTTATTTTATAAAATTTTGTAAAATAAACTAAGTGGAACAAGTGTTTTTATAAAATTTTGTAAAATCAACTAAGTGCAACTATAAAATAACTTTTAAACAAAATGATTAATAAACTCACACAAGACAGACCATTCTGATGATATTTTATAAATGTATACCAAATTTCATAACGATATGTTTATTATTTCAAGAGTAAAACGGCGGAAAAAATTTGCCTTATGGGTCACGTGACCACCTATAGGTGGTGGCCCTCAATAAAATTAATAAATATGAATGAATATCATAATAATGCAATATTAAGTAATGTTTCGCTGTAAAAAATTATAGTTCTATTTATAAGTTGTCTTTTTTATTGTTTTGATGTATAGGAGATACTTTTGTGTAGCAAATTAAGTAATTAATACACATAAATGTGACAGTCGCAAGGTCGAGGAAATATTAGAATGGTCACGGGTATCGTCTGTCTGCCGTCAATGAATTCAATACGAGTACAAGAAATAAATAAAAAGTTAAGCTACAATTCCACAGCTACCGGATTCATTTTTCATCTCGGTTTTTCAAAACGAGTAAAGATCGAAAAATTGTACTATTAATCTTTTGGCTATTAATTTATTATTATTAATCTTATTTTTTCTCGTTTTGTGGCGACATTAAAATGAAATAACTTAGCGGCTATACATTTTTGAAAAATTAGAAACGTAATTATAATATTACAGTTAATTGTTCAAAAGTTGTAATAATTTCTAAAGACATTTCTATAAAAAAATTCCTATACAGAAATTATTTTTTATGTCAAAAGAGTTCATTTCTGTAATACACTGTCAGGTTTCTTATTTTCCGATTTCATTAGGGTCGCAAGGAGATTATTCTAAATCTCTCGATAAAGCTATTACACTGAAAAAAATGTATTTGATTCAAATAACAATTTACTTACCTATTATCAAATAATAAATAAACGCGCTTGTCGCGGACCCCTTATGGTGCCTAACGCATTTGCCCAAACCTCGAAGAAAAAAAAAAAAAAAAAATATTGTTTATTGGACTTAAATAATAAGTACTTGGTGCAAATAAATATTTATTTGATAATAGACAAGTAAATGGTTATTTGAATCAGATAAATTTTTTTTTTCAGTGTACCAGTTGCATAAGATGAGACTGAATATTTACCATTGAAATTGTAAAATATATGAATAATTAGAAAAGAATCAAAATTGAAAACAAATGAAGACTCTCGATTATATAATCAAAATCATGACACTTTTTTTAGATTTACGAATATTTAAGCACAAAGTAGTGGTAAACAAAGTCTTTAAAAACATATTAATGAAAACATCAGAAAAACCAGTAAATTGCGGTTCAATAAAGAAATGATGATGTTATACATAAAAACTTAAAACTTGTTATGAATTAATTTGTACAAGTTAAGAATTAATTGCTTGGCTTTTTTACGTATATGACGAGAAATTTATACATGTCTGATAAGCGTGGAACATTTTTAAAATTTTTACCATTCTGTATGACATTTTTTTCTTTCCTTGACATGTCTTGAAATAAATCCAGAATGAATTCTTCCTTCATATTTTCCGGCATCCGGTCAATAAAAGGATTCACTGAGTAATACAATTCTGTAAAAATATTAGTGTCAATTTGAATATGCATTTCAATTAAAAAAATCTGTTGATCGCGTCATTTTAAACTTTATTTAAGAAGACAGAAATGTTCTTTTTTTCAAATTTCTGAATACCTTTTCTTTCATTTACGTCTTTAAATTCCCACATTTCTTGTCTCAAACTGCAATGTAAAATTTCGAAGCCCACTTCCTTAAATATTTTCGTTAATACTTCTACTGGGTTTGATTCAAAATATAATGGATTTATAAACTGCATAACATCCTGTAAAAAAGATATTTGTAAAAATATAATTTTCACTATATTACACCAACTTTTATTTTTTTTTAAAAAAAAAAATAAATATACCCTCATGTATTTTCTATACTTTGGAAATTCTGCGAGATTCATGTAAGATTGGAAGTGACCCATATAGAGTAAATAATGTATTAAAATATGTCCTCCTGGTCGCAACATTTCAAAAATATTTTGAAAGCAAATTCTGAAATTAAAAATTGTTTATAACCACTTTAACCTTTTATTTGTTTTACTATTACTAATTTTTTAAACTGAACTTTACCGCAAATTTCGAATCCAATGAAGGCAAAAAAATGAAATTCCATTATCGAATCTTTCAATATTTTCTGCACAAAGACTAGTTGTTTCAATATCCAATTCATCAAAAGTAAGTCGCATTTCATCCGCATTTGCATTTCGTGCGAAATCAATCATCTCTTTTAAAATATCAATTCCTGTGAAAAATAAGTTTTTGTTATTTAAATAATTTACATTATTTATCAATGCGTGCTATTCGACTTTTTAAAATATTACCAACTATATTTGCTTCCGGTGATAATTTTGGTAAAATTAGTTTTCTAGTAACATTTCCGGGTCCACAACCAATGTCAACACACAGTCCATTCATGTGACTTAATTCATTTTCAAATTCTTTTAATAACGATTTAATCTCACGCCCTTGCATTTTCAGTGCAACTTTTTCATATCTCACAGCGTTATTCATTTCTATATTTTTTATTTTTAAAAAAAGTGTATTTCAATCTGAAAAAAATTTATTTAACTTCTACTTCAAATGTTTTTCATTAACTAGAATTTTTAATACTTCTTGAAATTTTAAAAACAATTGATTGTTTTTTTAAATTTTTTTAACGAAAAGAAACTGTATTTTAAAATAAATTACTTTAAATGACACAAAGTTAAAAGTAATATAAAATATAGTACCCAGTTTTAAACTTACAATAAATAGTCAACATTTCAGAGGCACTCTTAAACGGTTACTGCTGATTCTTAGAGCTATTACATCTGTTTTATAACATCACATTAGTGCAAAAAGCTGCGATTAAGATGGATGGATTGCAATAATAATCGATATTCATTTTGCAAATAATACAGTATTTAATAGATAGAACGTAGATTATCGATCACTCCGAGTCAAAATAGTTGGAGTGTTCGATATATTTTACGTTCTATCTATTGAAAATTGAACAAGTGACAAATTCTTAATTTTATATGCATTTAATTTAAAGCAGATTTTTCTTGTTTGCAAGTGCGCAAATTATTTTTCAAATTGCTCCTTACATATGATCACTGTTTACATTTAAACTTAACAATTTGTTGACATTGTATCTCATATGATATTAAATCATTTCAATACAATAGATTTTATAAATTATTAGTTTAAAATATAAAAAAATCATATGCATATATATAAAAAAATAATAGAAAAAAATATAAAATATAGAAAAAATTTGAGGGTGTTGGGATTCGAGCCCTGAGCGCTTGTCGTTTCGGTTGGTTCCGTTTCAGCTGAGCCATGGTGTCATTGGGCGAGCGATTTGAAATAGGAATATAAGAATAGAATTAATATTACAAGCAATTAATTAAATTAAATAATAAGTAATATATTGAGGAAAATGTTAAATAAATTATAAACAACAATAACAAAGGTAAACAAGATAGATTCACAGAGTAAGATATAATGATTTGAGAAAGAAATAAGTTTAAAGAAATAAAATTATTATTTTATTATTATTAAGAAAAAAAGTAGATAATTATTAACAAAATAAATTATAAGTTTAAGTAGATTAAATAATAGATAATGATAATATAAAATAAGTACTGAGAAATAAGAAATATTACTATTATTAAATTAAAAAATAACTTTTTTACAAATAAATCTTACATTATATTAAGATGCTTATTTGATAACTTTTATATTTTACCTTTTTTTACCAATAAGCAATTATAATAGGTATAAATAAAATAGAAATCTGATTCTACTTCTATGGAACCTATAAATTGTCCATTTTTGTAATATCGTAATCTGAGACTTCTGTACTGTTAACTCTCATTGATGTTTCATCATAATTATGAATATTATAAACAAAATATATGTAACAAATATATAATAAGACCAAATTTTCATCGTATTTTTGGAAAATAAAAATTTGTCTTTAAATTTTTCTTCTTATATGTCAGACATCGATTTCGTCAGAGGTCGACTTCGTCCGACCTAAATTTCGTCAAACGTCAATTACGTCAGATGTCAATTTCGTCAGATAAGCATATCGTCAAACGTCGATTTCATCAAACATAAATTTCGTCAGGCGTCAATTTTGTCAGTCGTCAATTTCGTCAGACGACGATTTCGTCAGACATGAATTTCGTCAGACAATGATTTCGTCAAACGTCAATTTCGTAAGACATAAATTTCGTCAGCCAGCATTTCGTCAAATATTAATTTCGTCTGTCGTCGATTTCGTCAGATATCAACGATTCCGTCAGCGTAAATATTTTCGGTCGCTGAAGCTCCCTCGAAATATTTTTTTTTTACTTAAATTTATATTTTTTTTAACTTCTAGAAAGTTTTTTTTTCATTTTACTTTTACTATCAAGTTTTTAAAGTACTTTTTGTCGCTTGGCAGGAAAATTATAGTCTCTAAATTTTTATAATTAGAAATTAACTAGGTAGTAATTTAACTACTCATTTGAGTACTTAAATTCTATTAAAAATAAGTAAAATTCTACAGGATATCATTAAATTTTTTTATTTTTTTATCTTATCTTACAATATATTAAAATATAAACCTGATTCTATGACTTCCCTAATATTTAAAAACATCAAAGTTTTATCGAAATTTATTTACTTAATATTATTTTAAAACAATTTGAAAATCGATGAAGAAGTTAAAAATGTTTCGTC
Source organism: Ganaspis sp. Gsp50 (assembly GCA_011057455.1). Classification (NCBI taxonomy): domain Eukaryota; kingdom Metazoa; phylum Arthropoda; class Insecta; order Hymenoptera; family Figitidae; genus Ganaspis; species Ganaspis sp. Gsp50. Next base: position 1,978 of record WNHD01012136.1, on the reverse strand, counting down.
ACTTTCAAGGTCACTTTCAAGGCCACTACTGAAAATTAAAATTTCTCTCTATGAAACATATACCTATAACTAGTGGTAAATTGTGTTCATTTCGTGAACATTTTGCTTCCTTATAAATAAAAGAATTTCAAGTTTTTAAGGAAATTTCTGATAAAATAGAAGATATTTAATTTAGGTTAACAAAATAATTTTAACTTAAAAATATCAATTAAAAAAATATATTCTACATTCGTAAATCGCTTTCTAATGTAGAAAATATTGCCAATAGGAATTACCATTATAAAAATACAATTAATTTTAAGAGTTATAATAAAAAATTAAATTTTAAATTTAAAAATTAGTAAAAAAGTGAAAATATTGTCTTAAATTTCTGGTGGTATAAATACTGAATATAATTCAATTGACTCGTTTTTTAATATTTAATATTTAATAATTTCGTCAGACGCCGATTTTGTTAGACGTAAATTTCGTCAGATATAGATTTCGTCAGACGTAATTTCGTGAGATGTAAATTTCGTCAGGCGCAAATTTCCTCAGACATTGATTTTGTCAAACGTCGATTTCATCAGACATTGATTTCGTCAGACGTCGATTTTGTCGGATGTCGATTTTGTCAGGCGTAAATTTCATCAGATATCGATTTAGTCAGACGTAGTTTTCGTCAGGCATCGATTTCGTCATATATCGATTTCGTCAGGCGTAAATTTCGTGAGATGCAAATTTCGTCATACGTCGATTTCGTGAGATGTAAATTTCGTCAGATGCAAATTTCGTCATACGTCGATTTCGTGAGATGTAAATTTCGTCAGACATGGATTTCGTAAGACGTAAATTTCGTCAGACATCGATTTCGTCAGACGTAAATTTCGTCAGAAGTAAATTTCGTTATTCGTTAATCTCATCATTTTTAATATACCTTATTCGTCTATTTCGTCGTTTGTCGATATCGTCATTCCTCGAACTTGTCATTCGTCTACCAACTGGGTATTCTCTACTTATTACAGATAGTAGTCATATTATTACCTTACGTTTAAATATATTGATCTTAATCGTAAATACAATTCGAGTGATAATTAGGTAAAGGAACCTATTATAAATCGAATTTTAAATTACTGTTATATATTCTGTTCGTGAAACTGAATTTTACATGGTAGATTATGAAAATCAATTATGTTGCAAAAACATAAATAAAAAACATAAGACAAGTACGAGTTGAACTCCTACTAAGCATAAAGGGTTCCGTACACATGTTAATTATTATTTTATATAGGCAAATAAAAGTGTTTTTCGTATAAGAGTTTATGTTTATAAATGTTAATTTTGAGTTTAAATAATTTTTTGAAATACTATTTTTTGACCTATGTTCCGACAGAATCTTAATATTAAACATTTTTTATTGTAATGAGAAAGAAATTTCATTTTGATTGACTAAATACCAATCCATAACTTAGATTTAACATAGGGGTATAATATATCATTTTAAAGATTTGTTGTTTTTTCATTATAATCTTAAAATAATTTATTTAAATTAAATATCATAGATTTTGTTATTTTTTATACAAAAATGTCTTTGGGATGTTAAACAAACTTGGAGTCCTCATAAGTTAATGTAGCTTCTATCCAGTTAAACTGTTGTTTCTGCTTAATTCGTAAGCTACCGTTGCTTATATTTTCTCTCAGTTTAGTTTTAGCTCTCTAGGTCAAATATTTTAAACTCTACGAAAAGAAAATTTTATTGTGAAAAAATAAATTTTAATAAAATCTCGGGGTGTTAATTATTTTCTAAATAAAATTTTTGTTAAAAAACACATTTATACAGTGTTTGACTATTTTTGTAGAAATAGTCTAAGCTCTAGCTTAAGGATATAATTCTTCATTTTGTTGTTTTTGCTTCCTCATAGGGAAGCCTTGTAATCGTGCCGATTTTCGATTTTCCAAAAATAGTCTAAATCAACTCATTTTCATCTAAAAAGTATAA
>WNHD01012134.1:0-11420 GCA_011057455.1 Ganaspis sp. Gsp50 | reverse complement strand
TATCTTTCGCGTACGTTAAACCCTGTCCTTAGGAGAAACCGTTAGGTGGTATCCTAACGATTTAAATTCTCTAAACATTAATATGCCAAAAGCGCTAAAAGTTCTATCTTTCGCGTACGTTATACCCTGTCAGCAGGAGGAGCCGTTAGGCGGTATCCTAACGATTTAAATTCTCTAAACATTAATATGCCAAAAGCGCTAAAACTTCTATCTTTCGCGTACGTTATACCCTGTCAGCAGGAGGAGCCGTTAGGCGGTATCCTAACGATTTAAATTCTCTAAACATTAACATGCCAAAAGTGCCTAAAGTTCTATCTTTCGCGCGTCTTATAATTGGCTCTGGATTCGTGCATTCTTTTGCACGCAGCCAGAGTCTTGCTGAAGTGGAGGATGTAGGTCTCGCGTATAGGCACTTGTTCTTCGCTTGTGCTCAATTGTTCTTTCTAAGAAAGTTATGATGTTTTGTCGTTGTTAAAGAAAGACATTACTTTAAATGAAGAATAGCACTTAGGATTAGTTATTTGTTTATCCTCTAATTCGTTGCTGTTTATGAAACTTAGTTATTTAATATTTTACATTTAAGCAGCTAAGTATTTTATGAGAAAGCTTTGGATACTATTACAGTAACACTTCACTTCACAGTTTTTCAATAGGATAACGGTAAGATTTGTATAATATCTAATAATTTTATGAAAATTATGGCTTACTGTTGGCTTTGACAATTTTTTGACTTCTTTAATGATAATGAATTTTTTTTATAAGTAAGAAGACTTTTATCTAATGTGAGAGAACTTTGGATTTTGCATCAACATTACCTTATTGTGTATTAAAGGTTTCATTAATGAGAACATTTTAGCATTTTGTAGAATGTTAAAGATTCTTTAAATATTATACAAGAATATGTATGTTATCTTTGAATTTAGTAATAATTCTTTTAAGGATACAAAGAAATTATTACTAATAGTTTACTAATTTTCAACCATGCTTTCATTTTATAAAATTATTGAAATCAAAATTATATTTTTAATCATTTAACAATAAATTTACTAACAAATGTGGGTAACTGGTGAGAAGTATGACTACTAATATTTCATTTATTTATATCCAAAATTAAGTTCACTATATTTTTTTGAAACTTCTGAAATGGTTTTCTTTAAAGATGAATAGTTGTGCCTTTAAAAAAGTTAAGATTATGTTTGCGAATTGGACAATATTAAGTCGTCTGTATATTATATACATGCTAAAAAGAGTCTCTTTTCAATAATATTTTTTCATTGATTTAAATTATAAATATTCATATATAAGGTGTTAAATTAAATAATTACTCTTTCCAATTAGATAAAAAAAAATTTCATTCCTTTAAATTAATAGACATGCCAAAAAATTGTAGCTATAAGAAGACAGGAAAAATGAAAAGGGTCTGAGCTGTTAATATATGGCGGCCTCGATATATGGCGATAAATAAAAAAATAGGCAAAAACCGGCACAATAATTTTCAACTATCTCTGTTCTTATGAAAGACAATAATTTGACATGTTTTGCCTACCTCAATGATTTTCTTACTTTATAAAAATATTTACTTGTCACAATAGAGTAAGTAAACCATATAAATTGGACTAAACATACTAAAGTAGAGCATTAACAGGAAGAAGACATAGATGAATAGTACTGTACAAGCAAATAATCAAATATCTATATATACCCAGTGGGCAGTCGAACGTTATAAACTCGTTCTTAAAACGTCCCTTTATGTTCCAAAACATTCTGGAACATAGCACTTTGTTCCTGTAACGTAAAAAAAAAATTTTAAAACGTTCGAGGAACGTCTTATATTTGGTATTAGAACGTTTCTTTGGAACGTTTTTAGAACGTTTTAAAAACGTTTTACGGACGTTCTAAAAACGTTTTGAAAACGTTCCAAAAAAACATTCCAGAAACGTTCTAAAAACGTTCCAAAAACGTTCCGAAACTTCCTTTGATGTTTCCCATTTATAATATGATAAACTTATTTAATTTGAAAATCTTTAATTTAATTCACATTCTATTTAAATTTACTTATATATTTTAGAGCTGTTTGAAAATATCACAAAATTTATAAATTAAAAATTGTACCGCCGGTAGGACTCGATCTCGCGACCCTCAACTTTACAGTGGGACGATCTAACCGCTGCACTACGCAACTTTTCTTGAAAAGAGACTAATACATGGTCGTTTTAACTTACACGAACCTTATAATTAATATGTGACGCGTCCCGAAGAAAGGTACTTTATCATCAAACAAATGTTCTAGAAACGTTCTAAAAAATACGTTTTAGAACGTCATTTAAACAAGTGTAGGCACAGGGTATATATATATATAAAGGGGTTAAAAGTTTAAAAAAAGAAAATACAGAAAATCGTTTAAGCAAATAGATAAAGGCAAATCAAACCGACATGAAATGAGCAATTATGTAAATATACATAAGAACTACTTTTACAGAGAAAAGGGGTTTTAGGAGTTGACAACCACGTACTTTAGGACCTGTTTTAGTGCTTGTCAAGCAAGTATTTTAGGTCGCGGTTTAGGACCAACCATAAAAGTATATTAGGACGTGTTTTTTAGGACTTACGAAAGATGTATTTTAGGACATGTTTTAGGACTTGCTAAGGGTGTAATATAGTAGGTGGTTTAATCTTACCAAAAAATTTTTCTAGAACATGTTTTAGGACTTGTCAAGCAAGTATTTTAGGAAGTGTTTTAAGACTTACCATAACAGTAGTTTAGGACGTCTGTTAGGACGTACAAATAAAATATCTTAGGACGTGTTTCAGGACTTACAAAGTAAGTATTTTAGGACGTGTTTTAGGACTTGCCAAAATAATATTTTAGGACGTATTTTAGAACTTACGAAAGACGAATTATAGGACGTGTTTTAGAAATTACCATAAAAGTATTTAAGGACGTGTTTTAGGATTTGCCAATCACGTACATTAGGTCGTGTTTGTGGACTTGTGAAGCAAGTATTTTAGATCGCGGTTTAGGACCAACCATAAAAGTACATTAGGACATGTTTTAGGACTATCGAACGATGTATTGTAGGACGTATTTTAGTTCTTGCTAAGGATGTATTTTAGGAGGTGATTTGCTCTTCCCATAAAAGTATTATAGGACGTGTTGTAGGACTTACAATGAAAGTATTGTAGAACGTGTATTAGGACTAGCCAAAATAATATTTTAGGACGTATTTTGGAATTACTAGAGACGAATTTTAGGACGTATTTTGGACTTACTAGAGACGAATCTTAGGACGTGTTTTAGGACTTCCTAAGGATGTATTTTAGGAGGTGGTTTAGGCTTACCATAAAAGTATTGTAGGACGTATTTTAAGACTTACAAATTAAGTATTTTAGGACGTGTTGTAGGACATTTCAAGCAAGTATTTTAGATCGTGGTTTAGGACCTACCATAAAAGTATATTATGACGTGTTTTAAGTCTTACCATAACAGGCAATCAGGACGTACAAATAAAATATTTTAGGACGTGCTTTAAAACTTACAATAAATGTAATTTAGGACGTGGTTTAGATCTTACTATAAAAGTACTTTAGGACGTATTGTAGGACTTACGAAAGACGAATTTTAGGACGTTTTCTAGGACTGACTATAGAAGTAATTTAGGAAGTGTTTAGGACCTGCCAACTAAGTACTTTAGGACGTGTTTTAGGCCTTGCCAACTCAGTACTTTAGGATGTAGTTCAGGACTTACCATGAAAGTATTTTAGGACGTGTTTTAGGACTTGCCAAATTAGCATTTTAGGACGTATTTTGGACTTACTAGAGACGGATTTTAGGACGTATTTTAGGACTTACTAAAGACGAATTTTAGGTCGTGTTTTAGAACTTGCTAAGGATGTATTTAAGAGGTGGTTTAGTCTTACCATAAAAGTATCTTAGGACGTGTTTTAGGACTTGCCAACTAAGTATTTTAGGACGAGCATTAGGACTTACTATAAAAGTAATTTAAAACGTGGTTTAAGTCTTACTATAAAAGTATTTTTGAACGTATTTTAGGACTTACTAGAGACGAATTTTAGGACGTGTTTTAGGACTTGATAAGTAAGTATTTTCAGAGGTGGTTTATTCTTACCATAAAAAGTTTCTAGGACGTCTTTTAGGACTTGTCAAGCAAGTATTTTAGGACGTGTTTTAGGACTTACCATAACAGTAAATTAGTACGTGTGTTAGGACGTACAAATAGAATATTTTAGGACGTGTTTTAGGGCTTACAATGTAAGTATTTTAGGACGTGTATTAGAAGTTGACAAAATACTATTTTAGGACGTATTTTAGAACTTACGAAAGTCCAATTATAGGACGTGTTTTAGGAATTACCGTAAAAGTATTTTAGGACGTGATTTAGAATTTGTTGAAAACGTATTTTAGGACGTATTTGTGGACTTGTTAAGTAAGTATTTTAGATCTTGGTGTAGAACCTACCATAAAAGTATATTATGGCGTGTTATAGGTCTTACCATAACAGTCAATCAGGACGTGTGTTAGGACGTACAAATAAAATATTTTAGGACGTGCTTTAAAACTTACAATAAAAGTAATTTAGGACATGGTTTAGATCTCACTATAAAAGTACTTTAGGACGTATCTTAGGACTTACGAAAGACGAATTTTAGGACGTGTTCTAGGACTTACCATAAATGTAATTTAGAACGTGTTTAGGACTTGCCAAATAAGTACTTTAGGACGTGTTTTAGGACTTGCCAACTGAGTACTTTAGGATGTAGTTCAGGACTTACCATGAAAGTATTTTTCGACGTGTTTTAGAACTTGCCAAAATAGTATTTTAGGACGTATTTTGGACTTACTAGAGAAGGATTTTAGGACGTATTTTAGGACTTACTAAAGACGAATTTTAGGACGTGTTTTAGGACTTGCTAAGGATGTATTTAAGAGGTGGTTTAGTCTTACCATAAAATTATTTTAGGACGTGTTTTAGGACTTGCCAACTAAGTACTTTAGGACGTATTTTGGAGTTACTAGAGACGAATTTTAGGACGTATTTTAGGTCTTACAAAAGACGAATGTTAGAAAGCGGATAAAACCAGATAAAAATAAAATCTGCACCTTTTTTTATGCAGATAAAAAGCATATAAAACACGGATTGAATACGGATAGAATGAATATTCAGCTAACAATTAAGAAACAGATAGAAACTGATAGAACTCGGACACAAATCCCACACTCTAAATTTCTTGGAGTGAGATCTCACTCCAAGAAATTTAGAGTGCAGATAGAATGCGGATAAAACCGGAGAGAAATAAATCTTATACCGTTTTTTGATTCAGATAAGAAACATATAAAACGCGGATAAAATACTGATAAAATTAATTCGTTAACAAATAGACAACAGATAGAAACGGATAAAAAACTGATGGGAAAAAAGTTTTTTGGGAATATTTACAGATAGAAAACAGATAGTAACAGATAAAAACATGATAGAAAATGGAATTTTTTTTTTCAACGGATAGAAAACAGATAGAAAGCAGATAGAAAACAAACACAAAACCCACATAGAAAACGGATAAAACCGGATAAAATTAAATCCTATCCGTTTTCTATCTGTGTTTTTTAGCAGGGCAATGTCCTGGTATGTGAATGGGTAAATTATTACTACCAAAAACCGGTTGAATCTGGGCCCAGTGACTTCTGATTAATGATAATAGGTTTCAACTTATAAGTTCGCTCTGCATAAGTTTGTCATGTGGTTCTTTAAATCTGTAAATATGTCGTAGGATTGATAGCCCAAGGGTACCGGGTTCAATTCCCCAAGTCGTCAGATTTTCTCTTCTCGATTTTAATGAATAGTAATTTGTATGTTTCAGAATTTATTATTACCAAAAGCAAAATTCTAAAATATTTAAATAATTAATTTTTTTATCAAATATTACCTGGGCAATACAAACAACCAATATTGGTCCATTAATGGAGATAATCGGCTACCGAAGGAATGACGCAGTTAACACACAAGATTCGTCCCAATATTTTTTGCCAAGATTCGGTTTTTGTCTTGGAAATACTGCGCCCACTATTGTACCATTTTTAAATTTACACTTGGGATACTTGTGAATACTAAGATGTCTATGTAGGAATGTTTAGAAAATTTCATTTAATTTTATTACATAATTTATTTTTTAAAATATCCGTTTTTTTCGTAATTAAAATTTGAAAAAAGTCATGAAAAAATTGCATTTCTTGCACTTTTACAAAAATCAGATTTTTTCATAATTGAAATTTGAAATAAATAATGAAAAAATTGCATTCCTTGCACCTTGACAGGTCGCTTAACGCATATAAGGTATACATTTCACCAAAAATTGACAGAAAGATGGACATTTTTTATATTTATTTTGACATTTAAAATAACATTCATTGATATAAACTCAAAAATGTAGATTTTTTAATAGCAGTTGTTGTTCAATAAATTTTCTACATTAAAAAAGGATTTCAACGTCCCAAAAACCCAAGAAAAAAAAATTTGGAAGAAATCAGACTAAAATTCTAATTTAACATCTAAAAATTAAAATTTTAAAAATCTAACATCAAATTATAAACTTATTACTTAAAAATTACAGTTAAATTCTTATTTATATACTATCGTCTCTTTTATAATGATAATAAAATGATTTAATTCTAGGTATTCTAAGAAATTTGTAAAATATAAAAACTGCAAAAAATAACAAGCTTTATTAGGTACTGCAAAAAATAACACTTCATGTAAAATACAACAAATATTATTAGCCAATGTGTATAAATGTCACTCCCTCGCATAGTTTAACTGCTTATAAATCTCATTTAACTTTTTACTATGAAGCTTGACGTAAACGATCATTAGTGCCCATCTGCTCCCAGGAGATGATCCTCTTCATCTGATTTTACGACAATACTCAAATTGGAAAGGCATTTTTCAAGTTTATTAATGATTGAATATTGTACCTTGACTCATGTAAATAGATCAAACAATTTTCTGCAGTTTATTCACATTGGATTATTGGCTATGAACTGAAAAGTTTACTCAAAGTTTCTTAAAAATACAAGATATTTTAAATATCCTTTTCAACTTTTTCGGTTTAGAATTTAGATAAAAGAAGAAAAAATATGATAGAGAAGCTTCTGAAGCTTCCGATTAATGTTTATTTTTAGTTCTTTTCTTTAGTTTCTTTACGAACTGTAAGTGATGGATGGTTTGAAGATTCTTAGCTCCTTCAAGTGAATCCACGACTGTTGCCTTCATGTTTCTCTGTTGGATAGAAAAATTTTTGCTTCCTGCAAAAAGATCGAGGTTTTTTCTTTTATACCTGACGCTGACATGACGTAGTACTTCGCTCATTCTTACAATAAAAATAAATGTTGCCGACGCAAGGAGTTTTTGAAATTCATTTTTCACAAGGAGATAATAAACACAGAAAAAAGTTTTCTGTAATGTAAAAGAGGTATACAAATTTCTCGTTTGCTACGTATCGGTTTTAAATAATTAAAATTTGAAATAGAGGTTAGGAAAAATGAAAAAGAACAAACAGATTATAGAAAGAAACGAGAAACAGGATTATAGAAAATAAAAAAGAGTCACTATTTTATTCGAATTAAAAAGCTACTCTCACAACTATTTTATATGAAATTTCATTTTATGTTTTGAAATTGAATTATGAGTACTTCTTGATGGACGCACAAGAATTTAACCCCGTAAAAAGGCAACTACCATAAAATAGCGTAGCGTGCTTTTTTATAGGGTCACTGCGATTTCCAGTTCTGATATGAGTTGAGATTGAATACGTACATTTGGAAGCAACACTATAAAAAGTATGCTCACTCTACTTCATCTTATCAGAATATTATTTATATTCGTGACAATTTAATTAACCCACCAACCAGCTTTAGTATTTAACCTTTAGGAAAGTCAAACATGTAAAAGTCATCGTTTCTTTTCGTTTATATAAAACACCGTCCATGCTGGCATTTATGAGTGAACATATTTTATTAAAATTATTCGGATCTGACTTTTCTTAAATGACAATTTCTTGAATACTTAATTGTTTTGGGTTTATATTTAAATAGTTTTAAAATAGAATATTTTTGGGCTTATATCATCTTTTATTGAAACGAAGAATCATTATTTCTAGATTTTTTTTAGCATTTCATAAAGAAAAAGAATGTAATAAAAAGAACAAGGAAAAGGACAGAAAACTGAACTAATATTGTAAAATATTACAATTACGAGATGCAAATGTTACTTGTTCAAAATAATAAAATTAAAAGAATAGTCTTATATAGTTGTTTCTAAAGCGCCACCAACGACGGCGTCCTTAACTATTTTTGTTACCGCCAAATGTCAAGGTAAAACAGTTTTGGGGATATATTTCAATCTTTTAAAACATTTTTTGTTGTACATTACTGATTCATTTATTATTAACAATAAAATTTTCAACATTTAAATATTTCGTAAAAAAAAAAGTTCTTTGACAAACTTTTTTTTTTTACTAATAGTGTATGTAAAATATAATTAAATTTCAAATAAAATATCAAAGAAGCGGAGTAAATTTGTAGATTTTTAGATACAACGAAAAATGAAATATCCAAAATCCCGAAGGATTTGCTCACCGCGGAAGATAATGAAATTATGTCATTGGGAATTACACTCAATGGTCCTGTAGCTAATTTCTGCATTTTCATTCCCAGCTTTGTCTAATTCTTATTGCAAAAAACTTGAAATTAAATTGACAGTTTGCAAAAAAATTAAGAGTCGTTTTTGAAACAAAAACTCTAAATTAAATCTAAATATCTCTAAATAAATTAAATCCAAAAACTGTCTGCATATTTACTCGAAACACAATTTGCTGACAGTGTCCTTAGTTCTACTAATTAATATATAAATTTTAATTTAAACTTTAATAATACTCTTAAAACGAAATTCTCTAAACGTAAATTTACTAAATTAAATTTGATCATAATAAAGTCCAAACTTTTTCAATTAACCTCAAAATCTGCTTAAATCGAACAGAAATACGTAAAAAATTTTAGAATATTTATTGTAAATTTTTGTAGTTGCTATTTAATAAATTAAATTATGATAATAAAATACTTTCCTATATTGTAATCAATTATTTTAAAACCTTTGTTTTTGTTTCTTTTCCTATAAATAAAAAGTTTGTTTTTTTGTGGGATGAAAATTGTCTTATTTCTAGATAATAGGTTTCCAAAAGATTCGTGCAGCATCTAAAATTCAGTAAATCGATTTTGACAGGATGTGTTTTCTTTTTATTTGCCAGACCTCTTACCCTGGCCTCCTACTGAATATAATGCTTTGGAGACCTTAAGTGTTTTTCGTCTCAGCATGAAAAAGAACTTATATGTGCTTATTTTTCTGAAAATTTCATCAAGTTTGAAATTTATTTTCGTATATAACACTTCAGGAGCGTTCAGTCAACTTTTGCATCTCTGAACAGACGGCAAATTCCTATGAATAAAAGTATTTCAGACATTTTTGAATTTTAGAATTTTTAAATTAGACAAATTTTTAGTTGTATAGATAATTAATTCTTTTATAGAGTACCGGAGCAATTAAAAATAATTCATCACTAACAAAAACAGGTTTTCTAAAAGATGTATTTTGTTGATTAATTTCCCATTGTGAATTCAAGCAAGTGATATTTCAATTTCAATTTAAAAAAGTATGCAAGAAATTTTGGAATAGAAATAACTTCTATTGACGAATTGCAATACAAATATTGAAAAATTTTGATTAAAAATAAAAAATAAAAATTTTTTAAAAAAATGTTAAAAATTTTAGAGTAATTGAAACAATTTGTAAAATTCCATTTGAAGCAACTTTTTAAAAATAGGATCAGAACCCAAAAAGAATTATCAAAATATTCCATCTTTTGAAATAAATGCAAGAATGTCAATTACAATATCGAATAAAAACAAGAATAGTATAATTTTAGAAAAACAATTTATTTAACAAAATTACACTAGTGGAAAATAATTAAATCTAAAATTTGAGTATTGCTGGTTATCTGAAATAAGATGGGACAAGAATAATGAGCATTAAAATCATTGTAGTAAAAAAGTTCATTCGACGAATTCCTGAAGACAAAAGGAATAAGCGAGTTTCGTCATTTGGCGCACCAAAACATTTGGAACATTGCCAATTCTCGATGAAGCTACAAAACGCTTTTCTTCATTTATTCACTCTTATTCTTCACTTATTTTCTTATTTCACTCTACAGACGACGTTATTTTAAGAATGACCTGTCAGCAATCTCTGTCCCTTTTCAAAAAGAAATTGAGGTCGAAACGAGAAATCTATACTCAGAGAAAACTGCCTCCCATCCATTATTTTCCTTTATAAACCACTTTAGCTGTCATTACAGGAGGCAATCTATTTTTAATTTCCTTTTTCTATTCCCTCTGAAATTTTGGACCAATCACGCTTTTCTAATTTTCTGTCGAAATTAATAAATATTCTGTCTAATTAACCTGTCGAAAATGGTAAAAAGAATTTACAAATCGGTTAATGGAATTGATTGAAAAAGAAACTAAAAAATTATAAGTGCAAATTCGTAAATACAAATTGGTGATGATTACAGAAAAAAATTATTTTTAAGGACAGAAGAACTTTTCCAACGAAACAAATTGTTTACTTAGGTCTAGTGAGATAAACAATTTTTTTAAATCTGCAATCACTTTGGATAGTTCGAATTTAGAAAGCGAAAATAGGTCGTTTGTTGGTTTTTCAATTCAGATCGGCAACGATTGAGCGTCAAATGAGCTTCAAATGGAAACAAAGAGCTTGTTGATGCAAGTCCTCAATTTAGAAATTCATTAGGGACACCATGACGAGTTTTGGGCCTTGTGTTTATTTAGGTAGCTAAGTAATCGATTATTCAGAGTACTCTATTGTCTCCTCGACCTCCATGGACCTCTGGGATTTTGTGGACGACGACATCACGGATTTCACTGATTTTGATGATTCCATGACAGATTTTGTTTGTACGCTCTGCACGGACTTGGACGTCTTGACAGATTGCGATTTGACAGCCGACGAAACATTCACCGACTGTTCAATGATGCTCGATGCTGAGTCATTTGCTGCAAAGGAAATCACAATTATTGGATTTGTAGATTATTTTCATAATTATTGGGGAGAATTTCATTTCATTTCTTTTCATAATTTATTATTATTATAATATTTGCATATTATCAGTTTAAAAACACGAATCTCGAGTTTTTAAATTTCAATAAGTATGCAAGCAATTTTAGAATTGAAACACCCGTGCAGAAATTGCAATGTGGGCCTGACAAGGCACTGACGAGTTTTCCCTTTCTCTGGTAAGGCACTCGGGAGTGAAACTCTCAAGGTCCTGACAAG
>WNHD01012130.1:0-11027 GCA_011057455.1 Ganaspis sp. Gsp50 | reverse complement strand
TTTGTTTCTACTGTGTAGAAAGATGAATATTACAGATGAATTAATATTAAAGATGAATATGTATATATTCATATCATACAACATTGTATGTATATAATATATATTCATCTTTAATTTGTTCAATTTATTTCTTTAAAAATAGTATCTACCATCTCTAAATCTATCTATCTATGTATCTAGCATCTCTACACATGATATGTGTGTGTGCAATTATTAAAGATTTAGAAAGTCATTTATACAAACAAGTGCTTAATCCGAGGCAATTCGTCAGAGTAGAAAATAGTTAGAAAAAGGAAAGGAACCAGCTGAGATGGAGGAGCCAACTTATGCTATATCCTCTTTTCCCCGCTTTCCATGAAATCCGCGAGATGCCGTTAGCCTTGCTCCTGCTACTGTAGATCCTGAGGAGCATCTCGACAAGCCCTCTTAAATTAATTACAGTGAAAAGATCCGCGTACTCGATCCCCGACCTCCAGACCTTCCTTCTCTCTTCGGGAAAAGAGGGTACTGCGTTCACCCAAGTGTTTAACAGACGAGAATCCTCGTTAGGGAAAAAATCTCTTGGATAAAATTCCTTCACGTATCTAACGGGAGCGAGAGATTTAAACTGACTGCGTTTCTACTGCTTTCGATCTGACCACTTAAATGTGATTTGTACCCGATTCATGTAAATACCGAGAAATTTAATGACAATTGAAATATCGATTCTCTCATGGGTATAGATATCGGACAATAGAAAGTAGACTTAGTTTTTTGTTTTCTTAATCTGGATCAGCGATAAGTGCGTTTCAAATCAACGCACGCAGGTTGTGATATCAGCGAATTTTAGGTTATGGTTTATTGAAACATCAGCGTATATTTCTTTGTGAGAAAGTACACTTTCTCACAAAGAAATATATAAATAATAATATATCAGAAAGATTTTTCTTTGTGGCATTAAATTAGCCCTAAATGAGTTCTTAATTTTGATACAGTCATCCGAATGTTTGGTGCTGTCAGGTTTGCGTACCTTTTAGAATCAGTGATACCCTTATAGCTGAGGATCAGTGAAATTCCACTGATTCAAAATTAGAGATATTACTTTATTGAGAGAGAGTATAGATATTATAATATCTAAGTATACTTTATTGAGAAGAACACTCTGTTAATATAGCACCTGCAAACTGAGTTGTTGAATTTAACCGAGTAAAACGGTCACTTATAAACAACTGATGATTATGTGTATGTATGATTATGATGATGTAAATGTGTTAGATGGTTAAAATTAACCAACAAAAGTTTGCAGATGCTATATTAACAGTCTTTCGGTTACTTTCAACTGAAAGAATTTCTCAGTGTTGTATTTTAGATTGTTGGATTTTGTATTAAAAGTGTAACATGCGTTCTTAGGTGACAATTTGTTTTTAATGTAAATTAAGCTTTTGATTTTAATAATCGAAGTTGCAAGATGAAATTTGATTTTTGCAGGCATATGCCTGAAGAATCCCTTTTTAACTTGGAATTGTGATGCGTTGAAAAATAACATTTTGTTTTTTCTGTGTAACGATATTAAGTAGCTATCGTAGTTAAGTAGCTTTCGAAGATAAGTAGCTTTCCAAGTTAATTTAAAACGAATGTACTCTGACTAAAATATTTGAGAAAAATTGAGCATATAAAGGCTCAATTGCGAATCAAGCTATCGTCGCGATTGAACGTGATTTGTGTTTGCATTAATCAGGATCTGTGATTCTGGCTGTCGAAGCAGACATTAGTCTGGAATCATTAGTTTACTTTATTTCTTCGAGAAGCTTCTTTTAATTCGTTTTTTCACTCTTCTTTTTCATTCTTTTTCACTCTTCTATTTTACTCTTCTTTTTTACTCTTCTTTTTCACTCTTCTTTTGCACTCTTCTTTTGCATTCTTCTTTTGCACTCTTCTTTTGCACTCTTCGTTTAGAGAATTACAACACAGTGAATGTACTTTAGAAACATAAACGCTATTGCTGTGACTCTATAAGTTGTAGACGCTCGTGTAGTTTTAATGGAGGCATTAATCATGCTTTTTACTCTTTTGTAAAATGAATAGCTTTATATTGCAATATTGATGACTTTATATTCAGCGTGAGCATTTGTAGAAAAATGGAATGACCGGAGATGACGTGTGCTTGCAGAAGTGCGAACTAGCTAAAATACCTGTAGAAGGGCTTATCACGGATTTCATGGAGCGGAACGACGGTAGGACGAGCTCGCCGGCTAATGCTACCGTAATCCTATAAGCAGCATAAGTCCCGACGACTGGTTGGAATAATTCCGATAGGCTATTTTACCCTCTTTCACTCATCCCCTCAAATCCTTTTCCTTCACGATACTGATCGCTTCTTTTTTTTCATCGATTTATGTTCACCACCTAATGCATCATCGCTATTGTTTAACGCACATTTTTCAATGTCATCACACTGTTAATATCCTCCGAGATTCAAGTTAATACCCAATTATTGTTGACAACTACATTCGGGTGTAATTGATTATAGTGGAAGAAATGGTATTAATAATGACAACAAGATTGATAGTAAATTGGCTGCGTATTGTAGATATACATTGGATTAAGAATATTGACTAATTGGATTAAGAATATTGACTAATTGGATTAAGAATATTGACTAATTGGATTAAGAATATTGACTAGTTGGATTAAGAATGTTAGAATAGCGTTTATTAGAACTGAAACATACTGAGGAGAATATTCCGAATAACTTTATCATTTAAGTATAACGTTTCTTCTGGAATTGAAGAATTACGCACTGAAGTGAAATGATGTTAATGTGTGAACTGGTTGATCGTTCATTTAATTATTTCGAATTTACGCAAAGTAGCGCGTGCCTCAAGTTCTCACGCTTTAACAATGAGGACATTCATTCGAGTTTCGAGTCGAGAAACACGACTCGCGGCATGGACAAACGGTTCTTCTCAAGACTTAATCGTTCGTAAGAGAATGCACCTTTAATGCAAAATAGGGTACACTTGGTGCTCATTCGCACGACTTATTCCGTGTCTTTCTCGCTCGCTCGAGTAATTTTATTGATTCAAATGAGAAAATCTTAACCACGCAATTTACTCGCCATTAACATGTGTCAATTGACATATTGTTTTACTTAAACAAGCGCATCTATATTCTCATGTTCTGCTATTCCGTATCACAGATGTTTCTCGTTTTATACAAATGATTCAATCCCTAGTTCATTTCTTGCTTTTTTTCAATCTCTATTTTATTTCATGAATTTTTCTTTATTACATTCTCATCAAAAATGAGACTGTATTCAAATTGTGCGATTTTTTTTTAATTTGCTTTTCATGAAATTTATTTATTAAATTAACCTCCATGCTGCCAGCGTTTGGCAAATCTAGCAATTAAGCCTAAATTTTTCAACAATCTGTTAAGATCCGAGAGGATGCAATTTTTCGTTACTTTTTTTGTTTCTTTTAAATTGAGCTGTCTTTTTATATGGTTTAAAATGCAAAGTATTGAGAATATTGAGTGGTTCGTTCTATTGTAAAATGATCAATCAAGGAAGGATCAGTGCGTATGTGAAGCCATATCGAGGCAGCGCAGATATACCCGGACGCGAAACCACACTTTGTTCAAAGAGAGGACAACACTCGGGCAATAATACGCAAACAATATAGGTGACGTTGTAAGCAGTAGATGACGGATTGAGGGTACCTGTTACCCGCTCTGTATGAAATATCAACCACCATGAAACTTGAACGCCCTGAGAAACTTTGGCCATCCTTCCCTGATACCGCGCCGTCGGCACGCTCGGTTGCCAATCTAACGGCTGCCAGCCGACGCAACGGAAGGTCATCTTTGTACCGAAAATTTGCAAAATTTCCCTCTCATCAACCACCTTCTTTAAACGCATTTCACAATTTTGACAGTGAACTTTTAATTTTTACTTGCTTGAAGTGCAACAGCACTTGCATATATGGATTTTCAACGCTGTAATTTTGAACTGTTCTGCAAAAATTTCAATTTTCGAACTTTATGGAACTCATCAATCACAAGTAGCGCTTATTGATGATGTATTTTTAATTAGTAATCTTTAGATCTGAGAAAGTTAGTCATCGTTTTATAGATAACATTTTGGTCTTTGTACCAAAGAATTCAAAGTCAGCATTTAAAATTTAAATGCGCAGGCATAAGAAGTAGTTCTAAGTGTATGGAAAGATCAATCAAACCTAGATAATTTCAGACGGAAGATACCATTTTTGAAAGAATGCATCGTTTCGGAATATAGATATGTTCTAATATATCTATATTCTATTCTAATATATCTATATTCTAATATATCTATATTCTAATATATCTATATTCTAATATATCTATATTCTAATATATTGCCTACATTCTAATATTCTCTAAAGCACCTATTTGCAAATGATTCAAATTGTTGTTTACGTTCTTTCTTGATTACGTTCTTACTTTCTTGTTTACCTTCTGTTCTATCTCGCCTTGTTAGGACCACATTGAAATTTCTGCACGGGCGGTTAAGATTTCCTTTTGGAAATCGAAAGAAAGAAAAATAATTGCGAATATTTGCTATTAAAAGTTCTTTTGTTATGAATACATAACTTCTCAATTGTAACAGTTTTGAAAGAACGTGCAAGAAGAATCTTTGCTTTTCCGAATCTCAATATTGATTGGTACTTCCTGTCTTCAGTTGACAGTTTCTCATCATAGCAGAGGGTGTATGTATATCGTTGAGTATTGGATGACAAGATCTCACGCTACGTACTGAGCCGACTAACTTGCTGCAACCCAACCCACTCACCTACGTTCAGTCTCAGAACTTGAATATTGTCTCCTCCTTTTACACTGCTCTTGCATCTTGTTTCACTTTTCCTCCCACTGCAACTGACGCACTCATTGCCCATCTTTCAAGAACACACAAGCTGTGTTTTAAGATTTTCAATTCCCTACAATCTGTACGCTGATTAATATATTTTCAATTCCTACATCTGTACGCTCATTGATATCTCCGACAGTGATGCGCCACCTGATGAGACGCTTTGAAACTACCGAGACGACATACTTTCTGTATTGTTTTAATCTAGTTGCCAGATAATTATACGGATAATTTTTTTTCGAACCTATTGCCAATACCGAACCTGCGGCTAAAACTGATCCTCTGATACCGAATTGTGTACATAAACTACTCTTTCAACGAAAAAATATACGCAAGTGACATTGTCGCTTAGTTCACTATTCTTTTAGGTTAACAAATAGAAAAATGAACCAAAGCGACAATGTCACTTACGTATGTTTTTCCGTTATAGGGCAGCATACATCTATATATAGACGTAGATACATAACAAAACTCAATAAGATCTTCACCCATATCAATTATACACAAAAAGAAACATACCAGTCAATTAAACCTCTTAAGAGTGTTTGAATAAAACCAGTTGTAATTACACAAAATGAGACAATGGGGAGCTCATCAAGAAGTCGTTCTAATCACATGGATTTTTTTCAACATGGCGCGAAGTGTGACTTTGAAAGTCGCTAAGTGTAGGGTTGTGTTAAGGGGATGAGCAACAAAGGGGGTTCGTAATGAAATCGAGATCCGTTCGTGCCATTGGAATGAGTCAGTGCGGCCGCCGAGTAGTCCTATGCGATGAATTATTCAGAGTGTCTTGATCTGGTCGGTTGACTGCAGACGGATTCTCGTCTTCCTCTCAATCGACGGAACTCTAGTTTTTTATGCTCTACCTCTGTCTCCCCCTGCTTTCTACACTGCTAGGTTCTCTCTCTTTTTTGCAAGAGACTGCCCAGATTAAGATCGCAGATCCGACTGTCAGCTGCCTCTGCTAGCGATCGTCTTGTGTGCCTTTTACGGCTCAGGCTGCCAGCAATGCCGCGGAAGGACACTATTTTTTTCTTCTTCTTCTTTTAGGTGTTTGCCCCTCACAAGTGCTGAAACTGACACGTTCAGACCAGTTCCGATTTGATCATTGGCACTTGGCTACTTTTCTTTTCCGGTTTTTCTACTCCCGGTGATACATCACTTTGTATTGAGATTTTAGAAGATGTGTTTCTATTTATTTTCTTACAGGATATACATTCTGGTCTTTTTGAAAATGTTCTTTTTTGTAGATTACTGTTAACCAAACGTTTTCTCGCTCGTTCGATTTTTTTTCTTTTTACAAAATGCAAAATAGAGCATTCAAGTTAAAACTATCATCAAACTTCTTAGGTCTCTTCTTAGGTCTTCTTCTTAGGTCTTCTTCTTAGGTCTCGTTCTTAGGTCCCTTTCTTTGGAGCGTTCTTTCATTCTTAGGTCCCTTTCTTTCTTTTTCCACAACAAAAGGTACGTTTAGAGCACATAAGGTACCTTTTGTCGTGGACGGTCACATATGCGCTCAAGGACATAAAAAGATTAACTAATTGTAGATAAACTTGAATAATAGAATCAAAAATTAGTTTTTATTAGGTTAAGAGAAAATACTTCGTTACAAAGTAGATTTGTAGTATTTTTAATTTAAGAGAAAATGCTATGTATAAGGTTGCAGTATTTTTAGATGTAGATATCTATAGAATTGGAGAATTATTGAAATACCCATCATGATTATCCAAGTTTAGAGTTCAAAGCCGCATAATTTTAGATTGCCTCGAAAATCACGATTTTCCGAACACGGGCCGACTCGACGCGACGTTAATTAACCAAGTGCTTTAGTGTCAATAGGTATCCCACATCCCATCATGTGCTCAGTAACGCCGATTAGGAATTAGAATTGACAAAGTCAAGGGTCTCAATCCTTATCGCTTATGGAGAGTATACGTTCATTTAAAAATCACACTTGATTCTACAAAATTATTTCGTTCCATTCGCTGTAAAATATACATTATCGTATTTTCTAATTTGACGAAACTCAATTTGATGAAACTTAATTTGAAGAAGCTTAGTTTGACGAAACTTAGTATGACGAAACTTAGTTTGACAAACTTCAATTATTATTGTTGTTAAATATTATTATTATTATTAATTAATTATTCTTAACAAGAATATTATCAAATGAGTCGAAGAACGTAAAATAGGTGCATTTATTTTCTCCTGGTAATGAAAAGTCTTGGAAGCAAATTTAAGGATGCATTTATTACTTATGAAGTGAGTACATTGTGTTCTTTTGTAAATTATTTTAAAGAGAGGTGTTTCTCTTTTTTCGCGAGCCCCACAGAAGTCGTTTGATTATGATTCTGGAATTTCGTTGAGTTTCTTTTCTTGGGATAATTGTATCGGTGTCTTAATCAACGTGTAAGCCAGCAAGCCCTCCCGAATGGAAAAAGCATCTTCCACGTTTGCCTCTCGCTCGTCTGGGTGCTCTGCATCTCAAAGGCGCAATTTAAAAGTATGTTAAGCTGTTAGAATTATGTTCGGTGTACTTATTTTCATCATGTCCCGTCTGACATGAATTTAGATTATGGCCTTGCATTGTGCCTCGAGCGTACTCTCTTTCTCTGCTCTTTGAAATAAAAAGAATTTCACTTTTTGCGCCTTCATCTCGAAATGTCTTTTATTTGCTATTAAGACGCTTGTTAGTTGCCACATCAAGAGATTATTCAAAATTCAATCGTTTAAAATTCATCGTTGTTCTAAATTCGTCATTGTTCAAAATCCATCGATGCTCAAAGTTCATCGTTGTTCTAAATTCGTCATTGTTCAAAATCCATCGATGCTCAAAGTTCATCGTTGTTTAAAATTCTTCATTGTTCAAAATCCATCGATGTTCAAAGTTCATCGTTGTTTAAAATTTTTCATTGTTCAAAATCTATCGTTCTTCAAAATCCATCGTTCTTCAAAATTAATCGTTCTTTAAAATCCATCTTTATTCAAAATTCAATAATTGCGGGTCCGAGTGCAATAACTGACTCCGAACATACACGCAACTTTCTTGCGCAGCCAGAATCTCAAGGAAGGGATTTGCGCGTTGAGACAGATATTGCATGCGGTCCCTCAATAGTAAAAACCACATTCTTTGTTCTAAATTTATCATTATTCTGAATTCAATGTACTTATACAATCTAGCGAAACAAAAATACATTTTTTGGCCTCGCTTTTGGCGAATAAAGTTTAAGCGACAATGACTCGAGATATTTTTAATCGGAAACGAACATCCAGAGTCTAAAGATCGGTATTAACAGTATATTAATATGGATTTTTGAGTGTCCCGTTCGTGAAAGCACCCCTCTGTTTTTTAAACAAAAGTCCAAAGTTGGAAGGTTAAGTATTGAAAGGGCATAATTGATATGTATAAGAGGATAGCCAGTCCACTAGTGACTACTTGGCACGTGCGGGTTAGGCTCTAAAAAGCAATAAACTCAGTCAGAAAATCGTCCAATAATGACAGTGTACCGATATCTATGTGTATAGGATCATAATAAAGCCATCTACGTTGTTAGGGGTCGGACCATGAGAATAAAGTTTAATGTTTGATGATGAGATATATTGATAAAATATGCTTTGGATATTTTAGTCCCGCACTGTTGACTTAGCTATCTATAAGATCAGCACACATTTTGCTTCATTTTTTTCTCTACCCATTTTTGAGTCTCGAAAAATCGTAATGTGCTTCTTATGTATCATTGATTCAAAAATTTTAATGAAGAAACGCAAAAATCCACTGCATTTCGTTCCAATCCAAAAATTGTAAACACGCTTTTATTTTCGAAAATATTAATATCACCGAGCACCTCTATTTTCGTACAAAAATATAAAAATATAAAAAAAATATAAAAATAAATATATAAAAAATATAAAAATATAAAAAATCGACATAATTAGCATAATTTTGTAAAATGTTGACATTCAGATTTTAGGATGACTCTTTTTCAAGTAATAATAACATATATAAACCATTTGAAAATACATAACTAAATTTTGAGCACTTTAACCCCTCTCAATGTTACCCTAAAGTTACCTCCTTTTTAAATAGACGATTGTACAGTACTACATAAAAACTTACATAAAAACAATGTTGGTATTGTACTAAATAAAAACTTGATTAAATAATAATACAAACATTGTTGTTGATGCAAGTTTTTATCTCGTACGGCAAAATTGATGGTCCGCGTGCAATACCTGCCTCTGAGTTCACACACAACTTTCGTGCTCAACCAGAATCCTACTCAAGGAATGGAAAAATCGTGTACAGGCGGTTATTGCATGCGTACCCTCAATTATACAATGTACATTGTAATAATGTGCATTTTGTGCATTGCAATATTGTGCATTTTGTACATTGCAATATTGTGCATTTTGTACAATGTATGGCGCATGTACCTACACAGTAAATAATTCTGGAAGATTTACTTTGAGACACCTGTTTTAGAGTTAAGACACATGTTTTTCTGTTGTTTTCAAAAATCTTGTCAATTGACTTGTTTTTTTTACGAATTGACGACGGTTTTTCAAGATTTGTTGTTAGAAAATGAAATATTGTTTTGTAGTTGTTGTGTTTAGAGTGTGATAATCTCGTTTGAAATGATGATGACTGATGACCGATGTTTATGGGTGATTCTAGTGGGGCCTGTGTTCGGGGGTCGATGCGGCGCAGAGGCGCTTGGTTTGGGACTTCCACTTGGCCCAGCCTACAGGTTCGCTCTACCCCCGGTACTCGCTGCCAAGACATCCCGCAACCTTGCATTCGACCAAGGTAGGCTACCAGCCATCTTCATTATTATCGAGATACGCATTCTCCAATTACTCCTTGCAGTCACCTTTTCCTAACAGCAAAATTAACGCTTCTCCGCTTTAATCCTCCACCTACTATTTTACACTCATTTTAATTTATTCACTGCAAAAATTTGCAATAAGACGTTTTCGTTTCTAAGACACTGAAAATGTGCCACAAGCAGAGATGCCTTCATAAATTGTCTACTTCACTATAAATTAATTTCAAGTACCTTTATTTTACTATAGTGAAGAAGACATATAAGTGCACTGCAAAAACTGATGTCTTGAACTAAGACATCAAGTGTCTTAAGGTAAAACATTTAGTATTTTAATACGCCAAAAAATGTCTTATTTTGCTGCCTTAAGACACTAAATGTCTTATAGTAAGACACTTGATGTCTTATTTCAAGACATCAGTTTTTGCAGTGTAGTATATATGAACGTATCCCTGGGCTCACAAGAGGCTTTTTAGAGACGAAAATGTCTTGCTACACTGCAAAAGCAAGTGTCTCAAATTTGGGGTCAAACGTCTCATTTTGGGACATTGTCCCAAAACAAACATTGTCCCAAAATGAGACGTTTGTCCCCAAATTTGAGACACTTGTTTTTGCAGTGTAGACCCAAGTTTTTGTAGTGTTATGTTTTTATTGAAAAGAGAATCGTTTTTACTGCTTGTGATTTTTGATGTGATTTGTAGTGGTTTATAATCTTCATTAAATATGATAGATTTATTAAAGATAGGTATCACTCTTCCTGAGTGAATAAAAGTATATTATGTTCGTTTCATTCTCATTTTATATGTTATCATATAATGGCTTGATTTGAATGGCAGTAATTTTGTTTGTATGGAGGTAACTCTGCAACTGCATTCTGCACTTAATCCTGCTAGAATCATGAGCTGTTAAGTCAGCGATAGTGTGTCAGGGAAGCGTGAAGTTTAATCAGTCAATCAGCTAGGATGTAAGCTGTGGCAGACCAACTTCCTGTATCCCTAACCACTGTTTCATACATCCTGCTAATTCAGCTACCAAATCGACTTAGCCATTTGCACAATCTAAGCCCACAAGTAACGTTCATCTTCGAATCCACATAGCCTAATATCCACACACACTAATCCTATTATTATGTTTATCAATGTCACCTCCTGTGCGGAAACGTTCCACATCACGTGCATTTTCCATTCGATTGTCTCACCAATGCCTATTCAACATTGTGTTCTGATATTAAATTCCTACGTACATGTGGGAACCAACTTTTTGTCTGTAAACAAAAACCAACTTTTTGTCTATAAACAAAAACCAACTTTTTGTCTATAAAC
>WNHD01012128.1:0-10107 GCA_011057455.1 Ganaspis sp. Gsp50 | reverse complement strand
TCCTCAGGCTAAAAGTTATTTGAACACAACACTTCATTAATTACACAAATCACAAAATTCACAAAAAATAAATAAATTAAAACGACGATATAACAAATACATATAATTAAAATTTACCTCATTGGTCCAAATATAAAATCTTACAATACGTCAAAATTTAAAAAAATAAATAATTAAATTTTTTTTAAAATTTATGAGTGTCATCTTGTCGAAGGTTTTGTCAGAACTGAAACTAATTTTAAGAATCCTTCGTTTACACAATAAGTAGAAGTCAATAACCTAGGGGTCAATGAACTCAGACGAAAACAATATTACAAAGTAAATACAGAAAAATTGATCATGACTTTAACTTTTTAAGTAAAGGAAAAAAGATTTTATTTAAAAAAAACTATCTTCTTTTTTATTGATAGTAGGTCGGTGTGAATTTATATGAATCATCTCAGAGATTCTTCTTTTTCTCCAGTTTAATTCATAATCTAAAGTTTTTACACATTCCCAGTCAAAGTCATGACCAACTTCACGTTGATGACGACCAACTACGAAGTTAAGTTTAACATTTTTATGTTCACCAATACGAGATTTTAGAGCTCGTTTGGTTTCTCCTACATAAGACGATGGACAGTCTTTACAATTGAATTTATAAACAACATTCGTGCGATCTATTTTTTCAGTATAATCTTTGCCCAATCTAACAACAGAATTAAGGTCCTTTTTTATTATCGGAATCGTAAAAATTTGATAATCTTTTAGCATATTTGATATTTTAAAAAATTATCGTTGTATGGTTGTACGTAGATGATACTATTATTTGTATCAAAAAAGAATTCGTCGATGTATTAATTAGTATTTTTAATTCTTATGACAAAAATTTACAGTTTACTTATGAAATAAAAAATAACATAAAATTAATTTTTTGGATTTAACTTTGATCAAGGAGGGATATAACATTATCACTGATTGGTATAAAAAATCAACGTCTTCAGGTAGAATTGTTAATTATTTTTCTAATCATCCGATTCAACAAAAAAAGAACATTGTATATAATCTCGTTGACCGTTTATCACACAAAATATACCATTCTAATAACATGGAATTAATAAATAATATACTTATAAACAATGATTATCCGTCAAATCTTATTGAAAAACACATTAAAATTGCAAAAATAAATTAAAATATTTACACTCAGCAAATCAAAATAATGATGTTAATATATATAATTATGTTCCGAAGGTTTGTTTACCTTACAACGATAATTTTTTTAAACTATCAAATATGCTAAAAGACTATCAAATTTCTACGATTCCGATAGTAAAAAAGGACTTTAATTCTGTTGTTAGATTGGGCAAAGATTATACTGAAAAAATAGATCGCACGAATGTTGTTTATAAATTCAATTGTAAAGACTGTCCATCGTCTTATATAGAAGAAACCAAACGAGCTCTAAAAACTCGTATTGGAGAACATAAAAATGTTAAACTTAACTCCGTAGTTGGTCGTCATCACCGTGAAGTTGGTCATGAGTTTGATTGGGAAAGTGTAAAAATTTTAGATTATGAATCAAACTGGAGAAAAAGAAGAATCTCTGAAATGATTCATATAAATTCACACCGACCTACTATCAATAAAAAAGAAGATAGTTTTTCTTTAAATAAAATCCTTTTTCCTTTACTTAGAAAGTTAAATTCATGATCAATTTCTCTGTATTTACTTTGTAATATTGTTTTCGTCTGAGTTCATTGACTTCTAGGTTATTGACTTCTACTTATTGTGTAAACGAAGGATTCTTATAATTAGTTTCAGTTCCGACAAAACCATCGACAAGATGACACTCATAAATTTTAAACAAATTTTAATTATTTATTTTTTTAAATTTTGACGTACTGTAAGATTTTATATTTGGACCAATTAGGTAAATTTTAATTATATATATTTGTTATATCGTCGTTTTAATTTATTTATGTTTTGTGAATTTTGTGATTTGTGTAATTAATGAAGTGTTGTGTTCAAATAACTTTTAGCCTGAGGAGGTTGGCAAACCCTTGGCCAACCAAACGTAGCTACTATGCACGAAGAATAAAAATAGAAATTTGACAAAAAAAGGTTTTTATTAATTTGACCTTCCAAAGATCAATTAATACATCTGCAATAAAATATTTGGAAGGAAGTAATAATTCTTATTAAAAAGAAGTATAGTTTATTGTAATAAGACATGCAAATGCACTTCCTTCTGAAGGGCATAAGTCCCTGATGGTCATTATATATATAAAATTTATGAGAAGTTGTTGAAAAACTAATGGGAATTATAACGTTTTTCTCACTTATGGCATTTAGTACACACGTTCAAAATATCATTGTATAATCATATAAAAAAGGCATAAGTCCCAGAGAATAGTAACATGCTAAAAATACTTTTTAATTGTGATTAAAGTGAAGATTCAGTTTTATACACTTCCCGACCGGGAAGTTGTTTACATTTTAAATTAAGAAAAGATATACTTAAATCAAGGATAATTATTACATGGGTAAATCTCTTGAGACGTGAAAAATCGTGTGTAGAGATCCCAGTATCAAAAAATTGGCTCCAAGTAATAAATTCCTATTTTTATATGTTTGTTAATATTTTCAGCAAGTAGTAAATAAAAGTAAAAACATTTTTAAGTAATCTGGAAAGCTGAAATTGTTAATTTATTAGATTTTGCGAAGTTGTTAGTGTAACTCACTTAACATTTCATATTCATTAATCTAAAACTTTTTAAGCAAGCTGGCCACCAATCTGAGGTTTTTAGGAACTTATTAGTAAGCTTTAGAGAATCCAAAAAGCTGTTTGAATCAAGTGTGCCACTCTTTAAGCGGGAGATAGAAGGATGTTAGCAGCGTAACTGTATTTTCAACTGATGTATGATATTCATGATGTCTCTTGTAATACTCATTGAGCGACTAATACTTTGCAACTGTCTCTAGAAAATGTTTATTCTTAAACATTTAAGTCAAGAATTATCGGTGGTAGAATGTTGTGCTACTTAATGTACCCATTAAATCGGTTTGAGTAGACAAGACTACGTTAGCGTAACTCGATTTTAACAAATGGTTTTTCAAGAAGCACAGCTAATGAAAAGTAGTAAAATATATATTTCCTTGTGTAATTTCAAGATTTGGTTTAAACAAATGTATGTGAAAAATGCTCACTTGTAAAAATAATACTACGATCAAAAAAATAATAATTTTTGTGGGGGGTGTTTTTTTAAATATAAAAGTTTAAAAAATAAAAGGCAATCATAACAACTTCATGTATATTTTAGGTGAATGTCAATTTTGTCATTTGTGGTTATTTCACTATTTTCAAAACAATTATTATTTTCAAATATTTCACTATTTTTAAACATGGTTTTTCGTTAATTTTGTTATTGTTAGTGCCTTGCGATATAAATTAGTAAAATAAAAACAGAAAATGGGTCAGTAAAGAATAGATTATTTAAACAGCGAATAAATTTAAATTCTTAAATATATTTATGTATTTTATCAAGTCAACAAAAAACTCTTCCACACGAAATTCTTGTAGATTTACTGGACCCAAAAATTGTGTTGAAACGAGAAAAAATGCGTCAAAAACGGGAAAAACATGCAAATAAAAATCTGAGTGAATTTTAGAGAAAGCGCATTTACAATCTAGAAAGAAAAAATAATCAAATAACTTTAAACAAACCTGTTTCTGGGTAAGTTAACATAATATTTTTTATGAATCACGGAACAGGGGAAGTCCGGGGTAGAGTAGCGTAGGGATGTTGCGAAGCATTCGAATTTTTTTCTTATTTATCTCTAAGTAATAGTTTTAGGAAAAGTTTAGATATTAAGTTTTGGCTCTGAATATTTGTTCTTAAAGATCAATAAAGAGATCTTAATTTTCTTTTGCGTTGAATTTGAATATAATTTTCTGAAATTTTAAAAGTCTTCAAAATAAGACTATTAAACAAAATTAATAGTAATAGCAAGAATTTTTTTTTAAATTGCAAAGAATAAATATAAGACATTTTCTGCTCTGTTGTAAGCTTTAGTTTAATTTGATTTTTACAAATATTAACAGTAAATAATTTTAAATGTGCTACTTAGCCCTTGTCTTACCTACGTAATCCAGATTCATATTCGTTGGACAAAAGTTTTATTGTATTTTAGAATTGATCACTCAGAATCAGTTAAGTCTCCGGAATGTGGAATAAATAAGAGTTCAATTCGGATACAAACGAAGAAAAAAATTTTGGGCAGCTCTTCTGAATTGAAATCGGTAAAATTTCGTTAATCACAAAAAGATTCGAAAGAAATTGAAAATCAGCAAAATCGAAACACCTTTGAAACTATGATAAAAACTGAAGGGGAAAGCGAGAATTCTCAGCACAAATAATCAAAGATATCGAATGAAATGAAACTGGGCAAATCAGCGCAAACAAGTATTAGCAATAACCTTAATTTTATGAAACTTAAATCGAAATTACAGACAGTAAAGGCACGTAAAGCAAATTTACGAAGAACAATTGTAAAACTAAATGATGCTCTAAAACTAAAAAATCGCGAAGTCGTCAATTGGAAAGCAAAATATTACAGGGCTCTAAAAAAATGCTTCTTCTGATCAACTACTAGAAAATTTTAAGAAAGTTGAAACTCAAGGAAAAAAGCAATGAGAGAACAATTGTTATTCTGCGAAGATTTGGAAAAAAATTTAATCGAAAAAAAGAAGGAAATGAAGACACACAAGGAAAAATCAATTTTTACACAAGTAATAGCCGGAAAAATAACGAAAAAATACCAAAACATGAAGCAGTTGAACCCATTAATATCCAAAAATTCAAATTCAAAATACCAGTGCCAAAAAAGGATAATTACCAAATTTAATACAAAGAAGAGAGATGCTTTAATAAAGGAAATCATGCATAACATACAAGAATTTTTGGAGAAGGATGAGAATATAGCGATTGCACCCGGGGTGAAGGATACAATCACTAGGAATAAAATTACTAAAAGGAAGCGTTTTCTTCTTCACACGCTGGATAATCTGTATAAGAAATTTAAACAAACTGCGCCAATTACTATTTCTAGAACCACATTTTACAGATCAAAGCCATTTTGGATTACAGTGCACAAAGTATCAGACCGTGATACTTGCATCTGTAAAATTCACTCAAATATGAAATTTCTGCTTAGTCAGTTGAAGTCTCTATGGTTGATTGACAGCTCAAATACAGCATCATTTGTGTCTTCTCGAGTATGTGACATCTCAAGCAAGGAATGTGCTTATGGAAATTGTACAAAATGCGCAAACAAATCGATTGAAGTTCTGGACAATGATAATTCAACTTCATACTTCAAATGGATTCGAAAGAGTAAAAGCAGAAAGGGATCAAAAGATAAAATTTATAACGTTACATTCTTTACAAAAGAAAAAATTACTTGTACTGTAAAAGAATTGATAATCTTGATTACAATTCTGCTTACATTGTCATGGATTTTTCGGAAAACCATTTGTGTAAATATGCTGAAGAAATACAGGCTGTCCATTTTGGTGCTTTTAAAAAACAAGTTTCGCTCCACACGGATGCAATTTATTTTAAGAATCAGTTGCTCGAGTCAATCTCTTGTGTAACTTTTTGCACCGTTTCTGAATGGCTAAATCATGATTCTTCTGCAATATGGACCCATTTGCAACCCATATTGAAGTTAGCTAAAGAGCTAGTACCGAATCTTGCATCAATCCACTTTCAAAGTGACGGACCAAGTACGCAGTATACAAACAAGACCAGTTTCTATTTATTTTATCATCATTGACAAATTATAAAATTGGATAATGTGTCCTGCAATTTCACTACGTCTGGTTATGGAAAAAGTGTCGCAGACGGTGCTAAAGGGAATGTGAAAGGACTTTGCGATCGATCTGTTGCTAAAGGAAAAAATGTCCTATCAGCTAAAGATGTTGTTGATACTGTCAATTGTAGCTCAAGTAAAATCAAAATTTATTCAATAGACATTGAAGAAATGAATGACTTGGAAGCTCTAGTCAGAAGCAAGTGTGACCTGAAAGCAGCACCTCAATCGAATAAAATACTATAACTGACTTATACAAAAGAGCAAAATGATGTGCTACGGTTAAATTACTTGTCTTGTTAGTATTGTACCGTGAATAATTTATCGAAATTTCCATGTGCTCACTTTTCTTTAACACCAAATGCATGGTATCCTAATGGACAATTGGAAAAAGGAAAAAAAATGATCAGAAGTGAGAAGAGAACAATTAAGAGGAAAAAGGTAAAGAATTGTAAACAACCACCTGCAAGAAAAATGGAGCGTCCTGTTCGACTTTGTCGCCTTTAGACATTGAACTGATGTAAAGTTCAATTTCTTTTTATTTTCAACATCAATAAAATCATTATTTTTGTTTCATTATTTTATTTCACATAAATCAATTTAAAATATTAAATGTAATAATCAAAAATTTTTACCGACGAGTTAGCTCAGTTGGAAAAAAGCTTGGGCTTTACGGACGCTACGAACCATCGCTGGTTCGAGGCCCCGTTAGTCTGAGATTTTTCTCCGGCTGTCTGTGGACGCAAATTAGTAGAGTTGGGAGTTACATGGCTTAAGAAAGAGAAGTTGTTTAAGGAGTACTAGGCAATAAAGAAAGATGGTGGCTGAGAGAAGGGTATAAAACCGTGATCGGTAGTACCAATAAGAAATTAAATGAAAAAATAAAATAAAAAAATTATAAAATTGAGATCTATTGATTAATCATGTATTATGAAGAGGAAGTTAATGTTTCATTTTTTTAGAAACCAAAGAAGAGGGTAACAAACATTTCTCGGGATAGGTTCTTATTAAACTTAGATTTTTCGCCGCTCTCACTAAGAAAACACTAATATATGGTTAAATCGAGTAGCAATTAAAAACTATCAGTTACGCAGAATGAAATATACTATTCATGTGCCAAAAAATGATAATTCATGGCAAAAAAAAGTGTGCCACTAATTTAAATTTTGTTGTTGTTGCTACTAAAAAGTTCACGTTTAATGAGATTTGCCCATATATTTATAAGTTTATTTCTCTTTCGAGAAATATATGCCTAATTGAAATAGATAATCTTTCTTTTCGAGTCAATAAAATAAATAAAAACAGCCGTATTTTTCACTTAACGTTTCGACTATGAAAATCGTCCTCATCAGAAACTAATATTCATTTAACCCAAAATTAAAAACAAATGAAATTAAAAATAAAACAATTGTCAATTAAAGAAATAAAAAATATTAACTTAAAAAAATAAAAAATAAATAAATAAAATTTACTGAAAACATAAACAGTAAACCTTATCTCTTTTATATTAATAATTAATAAAGACATTTTCAAAAAATTGTGTAATTTTTTTTATTTAATAACAAGAATGTACAAAACATTTATTTTATTTAGTTACTATTTCTTCAAAAAATCAACTGGGGATTTAAAATCTTTTATTATTTTTCTAAAGAAATTAAAATTGTATCAATTTTCGATTATTCTTATGCTAGCCGTCTAGGGATTGGAAAATCGAATTCGAATATAAGCAGAAATCGAATACTCCCTTTTGATTAATGCTACAGAGTAAAGAAACCCCTCACAGTAGAAAGGAATTTCATTTTTTGGTCAAAATTCTCCTGACAAGGCAAATCTCAAGCTATTTTAGAGTTTTTTTTAAATACTGTGAAGGATTTCTTCTTTAACGTGTCACTGCGGAAAAATAAAATTTTCATTGTTATAACCTTAAAAACTGCAAATTTTAATGATCACATAAGTGCGAAGTGACTTTAATGGATAAATTTTATCTTAACCCATTAACGCCGGAAAAGTAAAGGTTTGTTATTTACTTTTAAGTTTTTATAAACAAAAAACAATATTTTTTTCATAGGAGATACAGTTTTTATAGGTTTGGAGTGTGCTCTTTTTGAATTTCGTGTCAAAGTACAATTATTTTTAAACAGATTTTAAATATGGCGGTTTTTATGCCAAAAAACACGAAGAAAATTATTTTTTCAAGTTTAGTATTTCTCTTCAATGAGAAAAAGTGTTAGAATATAATTCTGCATTCAACCAAAAGTACATAAAAGTTGTGCACATTAGTGACAATTAGAGGAAAATGCGAAATTTCAAAATGGCGGACCCATTATGGCGTCAAATCCATTGGAAAAATGTAAAGATCAAGCAAATACTTTACCAATCGTCCAAATCTCCATAAATTCGCCCAAATATTTCTACTTGTGGGTTTTTGGGGTCGCTGATTGCGGATCTGACGTTAGATTTTTAAATTTCAAAAAGGGCGAATACAATATGGCGGATGTCAAATTTTAGTTTTCGTCTAATTAAATTTAAATTTGTCACTCGGGGGTTTTTAGGGTTGCTGATTACGAATCTGACGTTAGCTTTTTAGAATTTAAAGTGGTGGATCCAATATGGCGGTTGTTAAATTTTATTTTTCGTCTAATTTATTTCAAATTTCTTACTCGGGGTTTTTTGAAATTGCTGATTACGAACATGAAGTTAGTTTTTTAAAATTCAATATCGCGGATCCAATATGGCGGATGTCAATTTTTAATTTTTTCTTATTTATTTCAAAATTGTTACTCAAACAAAATTGTCATAAACATAATTGTAATTCACAATTGTCTTTTTAGGTCGCTGACTACGAACTTGAAGTTAGATTTATAAAATTCAATATGTTGTATTTAGTATGGTCAAATTTCAATTTCATCAGATTGACTTTAAATTAATTAAATGGGAATTTTGGGAGTCTATGGTTATGCATCTGAAGTTAAAATTTAAAAATACATAATGGAAAATCCATTTTTTTATACTTCAATAGCCTTGTGTTTGTTTATTAGGAATATAATAATAGAATTAAATAACAGTTTATGATGCGAGAAATTAGAAGAAATTAATTTCATAGAATCCAAACTGTAAGTCATAGCAGACAAGAATGTTCCTTATAGTTTACTGTACTTTACTGTACTTACTTTTTTTATGTGAAGAAAGGTTCTGTCTAAACTATTAGAAAATATAATCTTTTCTCATTTTGAAATCATTTTGGCTCTTTTCAACGTTCAGTAATTTTATGTCTACTAGCGCATCAGTGCTTCTTGTTTTCGCAGATTTGTCTTTTCATTGCCGTTTCTTGTCTGCACACAGGTATAATTTTTAAAAGTTCTTTACTTTGAAATTCCACCAAAAGAAAACGGTCTAAGGAGTCGAACAGCCTTCAAATAGAGTGTCAGATTGAAGATTCTAAGGATGCATACGATTCTTGTGATTCTGATAACTTAGATTCTGAAAGTGAATCATATGAAGATGTGGAACCGCAATCACCACAATTGTACACTTGGTAGTAATATGATGTCATCGTATGCATCATTAGAACCATCAATCTCATACTTTATTTGAGGGATGTACGACTCATTAGGCCGTTTTCTTGTTGGTGGCATTTCAAAGTAAAGAACTTTTAAAAATTATACCTGATCGCAGACAAGAAACGGCAATGACAAGACAAATGTTCGAAAACAAGAAGCAGTGATGCGCTAGTAGAAATCAAATTACAAAACGTTACAAAGAGCCAAAATGCTTTCAAAATGAGAGAAAATTAAATCTTCTAATAGTTTAGACAAAACCTTTCCTCATATACAAAAAAGTGAGTATAATAAAGTTGGTTTAATTGAAATATTCGAACGGAAGTGCTTATACGCAAATTTAACATCAACACCAAACTTATTTCCAAACTCAATTATGTTACAATTCAAAACCGCGCGTAAATTCACACTAAGACACTCAACTTGTATATCATCGCAACTGGACGCTACACAAACACTTACACTTCAATCTCGAAACCCACACCAACGCACTTGTAGCGTCAGTACTTTCACGATTCTCACCAGTAGCTTCAAGTTTTCTCACATAAACACTCATGTACACTCACGAGTCTTAACCGATGCTCAAACCGGATTTTCTCTAGGGTCAAGTGGGGTAAGTGTAAACAAGGGGTAAGTGTAAACAGTAAACTTTGGCGCTTAAATAAGACTTTTTTAATAAATTCTACTACACAAACTT
>WNHD01012125.1:0-10315 GCA_011057455.1 Ganaspis sp. Gsp50 | reverse complement strand
AACAGAAATCGTAAATAACAAGTATAATATTGAAATAAATAATCTAGAAATTGTTATAAAGAATAAGATCCTTGGATTTTATGAGGGTAAAATGGTTTGTGATTTAAAAGGCCTGTAATAAATCAACCCTGTACAGGTGTTACCCTGAATGGCGTTCAATGTTGAATCTTTCCAATTCAACATTGAGACACCATTGGGACTCGAATGGTATTTTCTCAATGGGTTTCAATAGTTTTTTTTCGACAGGGTAAGTTCTGAATCTAAAACCGTCTCATTTTTTCGATTCAAGTCATCCAGCATCGAGAAAGCATCAACAGCGCAGACGCTTTTCTTTTTTCGAGTCTTTTTATAACCACCATTTTTAGGCATGTCTATTAATTTAAATGAATAAAAAGATTTTTTTCGTGTATTTTGAGTGTGTATTTATTGAATTTCACACCTTATATATGAATATTTATAATTTAAACTTATGAAAAAAATCTTGAAAATAGCCACTTTTTAGCGCACCTAAAGTGGGTAGACCCCTGAAAATCGCCGTGTTGAATATTCGCACTGTTACCGACCGCTGGTGTAACGTTCAAATTAATCGATGGTCGGACAGTTACTCTGATGGTAAAGGCGTCAATTTTGTTACCTATAGTTCAAAATAGCGCCGACTGCGAATTTGACATTTGTAAACACTGGTCAGCAGTTGATGTTATCTCTGGCAGTCCTGTAAAAATGGGGAGTCATATCCGAAATTCATGTATCAGCGTGATGATCCAGCGAAGTGTCAGGGAGAGGCGTCATCGTAGAACTCAGGAGGTGTATGGAGAGGCTACCTTGCCTCTCGAAGACGACAAGTTGACAGTTGTCTCAGTGCGTGTGAAGAGACAATTAGTTAATTTACGTTATTTAAGTTTGTCATAGTTCGCCGGTTTGACAAGTTAGCAGAGAAGTGGCAATCAAAATAAAACGACTTTTTAATCTTAATAAATTTAACGAAAAATATTACGCGAGTGAACTACGTAAGTTTCTAGGTTAGGTCAAACAATAACAAAAGTGAAAATTGCAAATTAAGTGGCACAATTCGCCGAGTTTTATTTGTCTAACACGGCATCCTAGAATAGTTTGACTCTTTTCTTGATGTGAATAATTTATATAATGTATATTATATTACAAAATATTTTTCTATATGTTTAATATAAAATATTGCAATTTAAGCGAATGACAATGAATATCCGGAAGCGCCTCGAAACAAAGTTGTTTCGCGGTGTTCATTGACTTCATTGTAACTCACAAGAAAATCAAACTGTATTTGTTACAGGAGATGTTTCTTGATGTAACCCTGCATGGAGGGGATTTTTTTGTTATTTTTCAGTTTTTCTTAGCACTTTGGAGCCATAACCTCCTATTTTCTCTGAAAATACCAGCTAATTTGCTATTGTAAAATTAATAATTATTAAAAATAAAAAAAACTCCCAGGAATAAAAAATTACGTGAAAAACAACAGTAACAAACTTTTTACGTCACTTCTTATTGTTTAGCACGATTTTATGTGAATCGAAATTTAGGTCAAAACATAACCTACCGTTCAAATACAGATTATGAAAATTATTATACGTTCTAAAGTTGTAACTAACTGTGGAATAGCTGTGGATGTACAAGGATTTAACTAAAACTGTTGAGTGACTGAGCTATTTGATAAAAACTGAAAGGGGAAAGTTTGAGGTTAGGTTTAGTGACAGAAAAAGGAAGAAGCGTGGCTATGAGTGACTGGAATACTGGCTCAGCTGCATCAGGCGGTGCGAGGCTTAAGAGTATAGTAAAAGGTGGCAAAGATGATAAAGGAGGTAAAAATGATAAAAAGACTGAGAAAGGTTGATTAACATTAAACGTTAAAAAGAGGGTTAGTTTTGATGATGTTGATAAGGTAAGGTGGTGAGAAGGAAGGAACCAACTTCATGTCTAGATGAAGAGGAATTCAAAGCGCTCAATGATTTATTGGTTGAAGAAGTAAAGAAACTTAGCCAGGAAAAAGTAGAGATTGATAAACTAAAAATTGATATAAATGCAAAAAAGGTTGAAATTATTGAAAGATTGGCAAGAATTGAGAAAGAGGTGGAAGACTGGAAAAAGAAAGAAATGAAATGTGGACTGAATTGCAAAAGGACCGTGAAACTGGTGAACTGGAGTAAAGAGATGGAGCCACTAATCGGTAAAAAGCTATGGCAGTGTTTTGAAAGGTGCAAGTAAAGCAAGCGATTTTTCAGAAAAAGAAGTTTGGAGAATGGAAAAAAATAATATATGACAAAGACAGACTAGATATAATAATATAGTGGTGAAAGGTGTAGAAGTAGTTGAGTCTGATTACAAAGTATGGGCAGACAAATTTTTACTAGAAAAACTGAGAATCAAAGCGGAATTATAAAATAGGAGGAAAAGTGGAAATGTGTACATCGCGAAACTTACAAAAATTGAGAAAAAAAAGAGATTATGAAAAACAAAAACAAGCTGGCATCAACACATTTATACTGAAAATGATTTAACGTATGAAGAGAGGAAAAAACAAGAGGAAATAACTGAATGGATCAAAACTAAAAAGGAACAAGGTTGGAATATAAAAGCGGGACAAGGAAGAATTTTATTTAAAGTATATTAGAGAAAATGAGAAGAAAGGAGTAAAGTAGAAGAGCAAATGTTAAGGATCGAGGAGGAATCGTCAGCCAGGAAAAAGGGGCAGGATTTCCGGTCACCCAGCAATAGAAACTAAAGAGTATTAGGAAAGGAAAATGTAGAAATAGGAAGAAAATAATGATAAATCAATATTATTCTGAAATACAGCAAGTTTGAGCAACAAGGATAAAGATTTTTGGGAATACATTGAGAAACATGATTTTGTAGGGTTAACTGAAACATGGATAGAAAAAACAACATGGAATGGGATGGAAGAAAAATTATATAATTTCTATAAATGGAGTATTTTTCCTGCTAAAAGGGAAAATAAAAAGGGTAGAGCCAGGGGTGATTTTTTAATTGGGATCAAGAAAGATTGGTGGACGGAGGAATGTACAGTAGTAATGAAGGAAGTTACGGGTATCATAGAATTACTATTTGGACAGTGTATAATGCAGGGGAGAATGAAAAAATAATTAATAGAGTGGAAGAAGTGGAGGTTACTGACGGGAAACTTATAATTCGAAGTGATTTTAATATAAGGATTGCACAACTAGGTAAATTCAGTGGGCTGAAAGAGGATAAAACAGTGAGTAATCGTGGGAAAAGCTTGGTGGACGTGATTGAAAACAAAGGATGAATTGTATTAAATGGATGCGCGTATAGCGATGAAGAAGGTGAATATACATTTATAGGAGCAAGGGGAAATACTGTGATTGATTATGCCATAGTGAATCATGAAAGTTGGGAAAA
The DNA here is from genome assembly GCA_011057455.1 of Ganaspis sp. Gsp50. NCBI lineage: Eukaryota > Metazoa > Arthropoda > Insecta > Hymenoptera > Figitidae > Ganaspis > Ganaspis sp. Gsp50. Next base: position 6,907 of record WNHD01012125.1, on the reverse strand, counting down.
TATCAATTTGTTCAAAGTTGAAGATAGAGTGGATTCAGACCATGTCCCTATATGTATAAAAATGAGAAGTAAGATTAAAAGTAACAAACAGAAAGGAACAGTAGAAGAAAAAGTTAAAAAGACGGTTTACTTACGGGAAAAAAAGGATGTAAAAGAATTGAATAAAAATACGACGAAAATTAATAAAACATAGAATGAGCACAGAGAGGTGGAGGAATGACAAATATTGGATTGAATATTTTAGGATCCTGTTGGAGGGATCAATGGAGAGAAAAGTTGGTGAAGGAAGAAGATATGAGGCAGGGATGAATGAAGATAAAATCATCGAAGAGGAAATGGGGAACGTGTGGAAGGGATTAGAGCGAAAAAAAAGCAGCAGGGATATACCAAATACCTTATGAAGCATAGATATACAGTGGGGTGGATTTCAACAGTTTATTAATGGAAGTCTTGAACAAAGTTTGGAAAGAAATTACATGTTTATAACAATAAGTTGTATTAGTATTTACTTTTAAATTATAAATACTGCAAATTAGGTTAACTTCAGTTGCAAAATATACATAATTTCTTTTGCCCCACTGTATGTCCACAACCGGGAAATTCAGAGTAGTCAAAGAAGTGATCAGTAAATATTTTGGTGCGAGCATCTTGAATGAGCCAACATAAAAACACAAGTTATTTATACAACAAGGCGCAAAAATAGGGGAATCGAGGCACGTGGGAATTCTGTTGCACGAGCGAAGCGAGTGCTACAATCATGTGTCGAGATTTCCCTAGTTGCGCCCATATTACATATGTTTTTGTAATACTTTTTATACTCCCTGGTGAATAAAAAGTAGTTTCTAATCACTAGTGAGTAAAAATTCGAATTTTTATACTCCCTAGTGAGTAAAACGCACAGTACTACAAAAAATATATTGAATTTCCTTCGGAAATATGCATTAGACTAATCTTTTTGCAATAATCAACTTCCTGGTAAGCAGGCTTCCATTGAATATGATTTAAATTTCTAATTTTAATACCAAAAGAATACATTTCAATCATATTTAATCCCTGATTGTGTAAGAAGTTTTAATACCGAAATGTTGGTTTGCTTTATTCTATATTTAATACTTTTTAATATCAGAAACCATTTTGTGCAAAAATATTTCAATTCCTTTTAATGCCATATAAATGAATAGAATGTACATGGTTTAAAAACTTTTAAATACCATAATTAATTTTACTTTTATTACTTGATTTCATAAAATTTAGTGACTAGAATTTACTTAAATTATGTAAACATTATCATTTAATGTTTATAAAAATATTTAAAACAAATGGTTAGGAAAATCCAAGAAAATTTTTTTCAAAATATCTTTTTCTGTTTTTTCTAATATTAAAAGTAATAAGATAAAATGTTCCACAACGTGTTAGAGTGTGATTGTTAACACCCTTTTTAGAATATTTTACAGTTTTAACTTAAATGTATAAATTCTCATGTTTCTAGATAATTTCTTTTGTTTAAATTTCCTTTTATGGCATTAAAGTTTCATGCACAATCAGGGATTAAAAAAAAATTAAAAATTTTAATACTTTTTAATACAAGCCTTCTTACCGGGTTACTACACTTTATCATACTTGGGATACACTGAATATTTACATCACTCTTGACATTCACACATGTAAAGATCTTGACAATTTTAGGTTCTACGCATATCCGTCTTTTCCCTTCGGAGTCAGAACAAAAAAATCGTGCTGAATTAGTTCACAAATGACATTCTTCAGATCAGCTATTTCTACTCACTGTCAAAAATTATACCGGGATGCCCACAACCGGTTAAATTACCTTCACGTATTTTATCTCCCATTGATTGTTTTCGAATGCAAGAGGATCCATGTAGTTTGCAGGAGTGGTGAATAATCGAATTTCATTGAATATTCAAAAATGTTTTGCAATTACTTTTACATTCAAGAAATCATTAATTCAATATTATTATTGTCTTGCTAGTGTAGTGCTTAGTAGGGTGATACAGATTCAGGACTTTGGAGTTCTATTGCAGAATGATTTATCTTTTGAAAATCATATTCCGGAAACAACAAATAAGGCAGTTAAAGCTCTTGGTTTTACATATTATTGGAAACACATCCTTGTTTAGAAATCCGAATGCATTAAAAAAATTATATTTTTCCTATGTTCGATTCGTTCTTGAATTTGGCTCCTTAATCTGGTCTCCTTATCAGAATATACACAGTGATAGAATTAAACGTGTTTAAAATTGGTTTCTGAGATTCCTAGCGAGAAAAACTAATACAGCATTTGACTTTTTTTCTCATAACTATCCAGATCTGAGAAACACTTTTAGTATTCCAGAAATTAGATTGCGATTCTACTTTGAAGATATGCTTTTTTTATACAAAGTTTTTAACGGGTTAGACAAGTGTCCTGAGATTAATGTTTTTACTTTTTATGAATCAGAGACTTCGAAATAAATTACTTTTATATGTACCTTTTTGCATACATGATTATCGCTACGAAAACGATTTTTATAAATATATTATAATTTTAGTAATAAAGTTAGAGAAATCAAAGATTTATGTAATTACAGGTGATTACTATTGTATTCAGATACGTATGTATGTAATAGTAATCACCTGTAAGTACATAAATCTTAGATTTTTCTAATTTTATTACTAAAATTGTAATACATTTATAAAAATTGTTAATTGTAAAATCTTTGATTATTAAAAATGTTCAGAAAAATCTAAAAATAGCTTTAAGTTTTCAATATTTGTATTTTATAAAATTTAAATAAAATTTAAATTCATCTATATTATTGCCGATATTAGTTTTTCGATTTTTCTCTGGCGTGAATTCTTAAACTTAAGTTAAGTTTCAATTTTACCGAAAATTTTCCAAAAAATAATTCACTTGTTTATTTCGTTAAACAACATACGACTATTTAGAATTAAATTTTACTTTGCTTAGTAATCAAAACAAGTAGGTATATTAAAAATTCGCTGTTGAAAGTACAAACAGTAGAATTTAAAATAAAGCGCCCGACGGAGTTTCTTTTTTTTTACATTCTCATAAATAATGAGAGTGTATTAAAAATGAGCGATTTTTGACTTTTGCTAATTTCAGCATTTTTTGACGTTTTGAGACATCCTGATGCCGAAAAAATGGGTTGCGCGATAACTTGAGTAAAAATTAATCAATCAACTTCAAGTTTGGTATGGTTTTTAAGTGTCCCAAAATACAGGCTAAGTTCGTTGGACAGCCATTTCTTACCAAAAATGTTAAAATTAAATGAAAATTCAAAAAAATCATATTTTCTTCATTTTTTAACAAAAAATTTTTTTCATAAACTACTTTCAAAAACAAACATTTTTTACCATTTCTCTATCACTTAAAATAAAAGGATACAAATTTTTGAATAAATCACTTTATTTAAAAAATTAGGTTTTAACCCCTCCTCTCTCTCGCTGGATTGTAAGATCATTTAATTATAGTTTACTGCAGTTGTACGTAAGCACTTGGTTTTTACCTCTAATATTGTTTTGCGATTTTACTGTGAATATTCTGTATATGTGTTTCATAAACTTTGTTTCCAAAAGAGAAGAATAAAAAATGAAACTTTAGTGAAACGTATAGTGATGTCTTCTACGCCATAAGCCGTGATGAGAATGTATACCTTAAAGTCAGAGAACTTTAAGACGAAAAGTACTGCCTATACAGCACTCAAACTTTCTAGTTTTCATAAGAAAGTTTTCAACGAAAACTTGGAATTCTTGCATAGCAACTTTATATAGAAGTGTAATGCAAATATAAAAATATACGTTTATGCATAAATATTGATGACTCAAATTTGATGTAAAATTGTGTAACAATTGTTTTTTAACATTATGCGTAGTATATTTTGGTAATAACTACAGTTGCTTAATAGTTTTTAAACTTTCAATAGCAACCACAATACTGTTTTACTTGTTCCAAATGTTTTACAAAAAAAAAAAATATATTTTTAATGCCATACTTGACTCAATAATTCCTGAATATTTCTCTAAACTATATAAAACATTACAATTATGAAATGTCTCCTTAAGTTCAATGACTAAACTATACAAGTTGAGAGCGTATACTAACTTTAAAAACTAAATGCCGTACACGTTTGTCTGTAATAACATACAAAGTTTAATAAAAATGTATAACAGGTATAACCAAATAACCAATTTTAAGACAAAGATATTTGTTTATCTATGAATAAAGAAATTATATTATTAACGTAAGCGAAACGGTATCGCCTGCGCGAAGCGCGCGTGATGAGAATGTGCCCGCTTGCGGGCACATTTTTTAAAGAAAAGTGATCAGAAAGGTACCCCGAACAAGATTCAACAAAAAAATTTGGAGGGATGCAACTTGAGGGTTAAAGCATTTTCCAGCTACCCGTCTATTAATTTAAAAAAAAAATAAAAAATATGTATTTTTTTCAATTTGTGACAAAATGTGGGGCGGAAATGGACAAAATTCCAAAATGTTATGTTTAATGCACACCCTAATGGAGAAGCATGAAAATGTTCCAAAGTTAATTTGACCGGCAGTTCTTTTGACATAAATTTATTTACCCGAAATCTTGTAACCGAAAGTCTGTTCGACAGAAACTTAATTTAACATAAGTGGCCGTTCATATACCACGTGGACACTTTAGGGGGGGTGGGGGCAGGGGGGTTTCAAAAAGTCTGAAAATGTCCACGATTCAATGTATTTTTGTGTCCACAATGGGGGGCGCGGGTCAAAATCTATGAAAAAATTGTCCACGTGGTTTATGAACGGCCCCTAATAACCATGCAACATAAATTCCATGTGACCGACAAATCATTTAACCTAAAGTCCATTTGACAGAAACGTTATTTGACAGAATATCCATGCAACAGAAAGTTCATTTGACCGACAAATCATGTAATCGAAAGTTCATTTGGCAGAAAATCGATTCAACAAAAACGTTATTTGACAAAATCTTCATGTAACGGAAAGTTTATTTGACCGACAAATCATGTAAACTATTGTATGTAGACCATGTAAATCGTTTACATTATTTACGTGATTTGTCGGTCAAATGAACTTTCTGTTGCATGAAGATTCTGTCAAATAATGTTTCTGTTGAATGGATTTACTGCCAAATAAGCTTTCGGTTACATGATTTGTCGGTCACCTGTCATTTCTGTTGCGTGAACATTCTGTCAAATAACGTTTGTCAAAAGGCTTTTCTGTCAAATAGACTTTCGGTTAAATAATTTATCGGTCACATGGAGTTATGTTGCATGGTTATTATGTTAAATTAAGTTTTTGTCGAATGGTTTTCCCGTCGAACAAACTTTCGGTTACAAGATTTGTCGGTTAGATGTCGACTAAGTTTTTGTCAAATGGTTTTTCTATCGAACAGACTTTCGGTTATAAGATTTGTCAGTTAGATGGAGTTTATGTTGCATGGATGTGGGGGTTCGCTGGTCGACCTACAGATTTCCCCAGGTCGTCTAAGGCAGGTCTCCCACTACATAGCCTTACTGATGAGTCCAGTAGTGGGAACCGGGACGAAACGACCAGTGCTGGTTAAGCACTACACATATGGTCTGCTTTGAGCGCCATATCGATATTCTGTCGCATGAACTTTCATTCATATGACATTCTGTCACATGGATGTTCAGGTAAATAAATTTAAGTCGAAAGAACTGTTGGTCAAGTGAACTTTGGGACATTTTCATGCATCTCACCCTAATGTAAGTGTGTCATTGAGTACCGCTCTATGAGTGCATGTACAGTGAACGCGCCCATGAAAAAGTTGTGCTACATGAAAGCTTTGGATTGATTTATGTGTTTTCTTATTTGACTTTATTAGTTGAAAGTTCAAGCTTTAATTCAAGCCTAATTAGAAACATCTATCATATCGGCGTCATCTTCTACAGGGATTCTTGAGATTTTGAGTCCATTTTTCTGAAAATCTTGACGTGATGGGTACTTTTCTAGGTCAAATTCGTATTCAGCAATGAAAATCCTATAGGAATATCCTTGTCCGATTCTTAAATCAGAGACAAAGTTATTTTTTGTCGACCAGTGTAATTTGGTGAAAAAATCATGGTTCTAACTACCACGGTTTTTAAGATATTCGTCGAAAAATGATGAGAACAAACACACCCACGCGCGAGCATGTTCTCAAAAGCATGTTTTGGACTAATGGGGTCGAAAAGCGTTGAGTAATGTTAACTTGAATTTAAAAATTTTAAGGAAAACAGTAGAGTATTTTTCTTAAAGAAATATTCTTAATAATTACAAACTTTTTATTTCTAGAAATCACAGTAAAGAATAAATTCTTAAATTTCAAAAATCGCACAAGTTGTATGAGTTGAACTAATCCAAAACTAATGATTCCGTGCCTTAATTAAATTAGGAGAAAAACTAATGTTTTTGCTTTTAAAAGTCTCTTTCATGAAAGTGCGTCACATATGTCAATTATAGATATATGTGTACGTCCGCATGAAAAGGGCCCACTTTGTTGGTTTTATTTTAGGAGATATTCTCAATTTTCTAAAAAAAATTCAAATTTCCGATTTTTTTTTATTGATGAAAAAATAAATACAAAATGTGCTCTCTCGAATCATGTATTTATTATAACTTTACCGTAATTAAAAATACGTTAAAATCTTATTTTTATTTTTCAATTAACATGGGAGCTAATAGAAAACTTGAACTTTAAACTCGTTTTTCTCGAAATTAGGTTTTTGACACTTCCAACTTTGAACCCTTTCAACTTATCGAATTTCTCAACTAGAGGGATCTAAGACCTCTCAAAATGTTCGAAATTTAATCAAGAATATGCTCATATAGATAAGTCCAATAGTGCCAAAGTGGGCCCTTTTCATGCGGACGTACACA